>ML777033.1:459807-487040 GCA_009831015.1 Picea engelmannii | reverse complement strand
TTTTGAGTTTTCAAAAAAAAATAAAAAAAATAAAAAGAAATAAATAAAAGGGGGGAAAAAAACTTAAAAGAAAGGGGATTTAGGGTTTTTGGGAAAAACCTACTGGGATAAGGTCAAAAAAAAAAAAGAGGATAAAAGAAAGAAGATGGGGGGAAAACATGGGATCTTCTATGAGATAGGGTTATGCTGTCAAAATTGCAACTGGACTGATTGCTTGGAGGAGTTGGGGATTTTCTCAGCTACCTGGAGTGGTAGCTCAGCCTTGGAGGTGAGCTGGGAAGCTAGGTTACGGTCTGGATTGTGTGTGGCCCCTTTGCGGCTCGGGGGGCTGAGGGGGCAGCAAAGTACCCCTAGCGTTTGGCTGGGAGGTACCGGTGCAGTCTCTACGGTTGGCAAGCAAAAAGGCATCGGAGCAGCGAGGAGCACAGGAGTTCATTGCGGCAAGCAACAAGGCAACGATATGCTCATGTACTTAGTAGAGTAGTGTGTCCAGTTACTCATTGCTGAGATTATGATTGTATGGATGTAAAATGTCTTTTCCTCGTCCTTAAACTCAGAAGATTCTGGTTTTTATAATTAGTTCAGTTTAGGGTTACTGGTAAATAGTTGGGGTTAGGGTTATTTCATTTTTTTTTATATACGGGTACAGTTTAGGGCTGGGTAAATTTGTATGGGGCTTAAGGTTATTTCGTTTTCTGTTTTATATGGCTCAGTTTATGGTTAAAAAAAAATTTGGTGGGGTGTGTGGTTACTGTATTGGGTATGGGCGTTTCTTATATGAATGGGGGCGTTCCATAGTTTTGAGGTTGTATTATATAGCACAGGGGCGTCTTTTATTCAGCGGGTGTTTCTAATGTTATTGTGGGCGTATGCATGTTAACGGGAGCATGCTGGTATTCACCTGAGAAAAATGCTGACATCTCATTGCTCAATGCCATATTTTTCCATTGAAATGTCTTCATAGATGCGTTAACAGTTAGGGCTTGGGATGTATGCTGACCAATGATGGGATTTGCCGCCGTTGAGGGTTGACCAGGTAGAAAATGTCAACTAGTTCCAATAGTTGCTTTAGTTACAAATCTGTGTTGAGACCTGTAATTTTGACGTCGCTGTTATATAGTGAAACATTTGATAGTCAACTGTCATTCAG
Source organism: Picea engelmannii (assembly GCA_009831015.1). Classification (NCBI taxonomy): domain Eukaryota; kingdom Viridiplantae; phylum Streptophyta; class Pinopsida; order Pinales; family Pinaceae; genus Picea; species Picea engelmannii. The sequence goes on along the minus strand of ML777033.1, from coordinate 485,890 downwards.
CTCCCTGTTCTCATTCTCAGCGTTTTTATATATTCAAGAGACCATTAAACACGTTTTCCCTTCCAAGTCGGCATTTTTCTTGAAACCTTTAATATAATACTACCATCTGATTGACCTCTGATTAAAAATTTCAATTTCAATTGATCTTGGGTCTACTTCATGAAATCTATGTATGCGTGAAGTTGGTGACCTGGTAATAGTCTTTTTGGAACACAGAAGTACTTCCTATACTATGGAATGTGCCTTTTCTTGGAATAGTGAAGAACTCGTATGTTTGCTATAAGCTATTTAAGTATTCATTATCTTTAATCGTTTTCATTTATGTTATTACCAATAATAATATTAATGAATAATATTTGACCAGCATTGCACTAAGATTCTTGTCCCCATTAAAAACATTTTGACATCGTATATCTCCAACTTACTTGTATCGGATTGTTAATTGTGACTCGGATTGTTAATTATGACTAGCGTATCCTATTACCTATTAAGATTACTGTGTATATGTCTCTCTGTGACTGTCACGGTCGCTGGTTGTAAAGTGAAAGTCCAGTGGTAAGCAACGATGGTTATTTTTATTTTCTCAAGAAAGTTTAATATTTTCATTTCCTCAAGAAAGTTTATTATTTTTACTTGTTCAGGAAAGTGTTTTTAAACTTGTCATTGGCCTGGCTTTACAGAAACTGGTTGAGTGGTTTCAATGAGTTAGATATACTTTATTATTTTTAGTTTTTTTTTATGTTCATGTCATTATTCCATTTTAATTCTGGAAGCGTTTTTTTTCTTCTTTAGATGTTCATGTCATTATTTTAATTATGCCAGGGGTTAAATTTGTCATAGACTTGGCTTTACAGAGACTGATTGACGTCATTATTTTAATTCTGCAAGTGTTTTTATTTTCTTCATATGTTCATGGTGTTATTCTAATTCTGCAAGGGTTAAACTTGTCATAGACTTGGCTTTACAACGACTGATTGAGTGGTTCAATGAGTTAGATATACGTGATTGATTGGGAAAAACCTTCTGGTGTGCGTTCGACGGACTGGGCAAACCTTTTTCTAGTGGTTACAGTGCCCCATGTAACCTCCAGACTGCACAACTATTAACCATCTTTACTCTCACCTCTGCGTGAGCACACTGTTTTACCTCTGCGCATTAGTAATGGGGCCGAATTTATTGCCCTTGGGTCTTGTAGAATGGGACAGAGCTCCATACCCGTGCGCCTTACTTGCAGCTGAGGAACGTCTGCCACAGTGAATAAGTGCCGGGTCATTAATTGCCTGTTGTCTATTTGATGCGTCTACAGGGTGGCTAATCATGATTATAGTTTCGTTTCTCAATAAATAACCTAGAAAGTTAGCCTAGTACCCAGGACAGTTCAGAGAAACCCTAGATCTCATTTATATTTTTTATTTATATTAAAACCGACAGGTAGTGCCAAAAATAAATGCATATATCCTTTGGGAATGTTGAACAGATAGAGTGGAGGGTATTGGTTTGCTGATGATGGATTTCTATTAAAGGTTATTCAAACGTATCTTCTGTCTAGGGTATTATTCAGCCTAAATCCTAAAATTCATTATTCTACCTAGCTTATTTAGCCGCCTAAGTTCTTAACGATTATTAACCTAGATCAATATTGATTACAACGTTTTTAACTTAGAATGATTCGTAGAATGGTAAGTTTACAATTCTTGGTTAGAAGAATGATTTCTACAAGCATTGGTTAGCTTGCCAAGTTCAATAATTACTAAATCAAAACAATAATGGTTATCCTGTTTAGTAAATCTGAGCGAATATTTAGAATGTTATGTTTATCCTGATCCATTAGAATGTTATGTTTACGAGGTTGTGTTAGGTAATACTTGTCTAATGTGCAATAATAATGTTTGTTAAATTGCGAGGTTAATGATGATGTTGAGTCGAAAGGTTAATATTGGTTTAAATTGCAATGGTAATACTTGTTAAATCGCAATGTTAATAATTGTTAATTGAATGCTCGTGATGATGTTTAATTGCAAGGTTATTATTCGTTTAAATTGAAGTGTTAGCGATAATATTTGTTTTAAGTTGTAATGTTAATGATGATGGTTGAATCGCCGTGTTAATATTTGTTTAATTGAAAGGCTCGTGGTGAAGTTTAATTTGCAAGGCTATTATTAGTTTAAATTGAAGTGTTAATGATAAGATCTAAATCGCAATGCAATTATTTGTTAGGTTATTCTAATGTATGGTAATAATTTGGTAGGAAAGGAAAGATAATATGGAGAATGTAAATGTTCGAGGGTTTACCATTATGGTTTTGATATCGTTTCTCATTTATGGCGATTAACAGAAAAATGAAATGCGCCTGTGATTATTGCTTGCCCTTGATCTAGTGCAAAATGATCTTATAACTAATTAACGGGGGTTTGATTTTTGGGTTTTACCTTATGATAAGATCTTCGTCGGTTAATGATAATTAATGGAGCAATCGATCGAGATTGATATCTTCGGGTCTCAATAGTGGTTAGTCGATCCTTAAAGTCCTCCTGACTTGCGTCTCCCGTAGAGGTCATGATTGTCCCTGATTTTGTAGTACTTGGGGGTATTTCATTTCGTGGTCTGCTTGTGTCGGGAGGGATGTAGACACCTTCAGTAGCCTTAGTATATATGTCTGTGTGTTCTCCTGCGTCTAGAATCCAGTGCCGTATCAAGAGTCTTGGGCCCTTTAAAGGCAGGGTTTCCACTCTTGCGACACACCTGAGGGGATTACTAGTTTCTGCCTGAGCAGTCGGCCAGGAGCCTATCTGACCTTCTCTCTCTCCGGAGTAGAGAACTAAGATTAAACGCCCTGCTTTCCTGTGCAGAAATGGTAGGAATTACTACTACAGATTCTTCCTTCTGTGTTCGTACGGTACCTAACCCAGTATGTCGTTATTGTTGAAGATATTGTGGGGCACCTTGGTCTTGGGTGTTCTTGCTTGCAGTGACCTGTTGTGCACCTTGCGTCTTCTAGTTGTGATCATTGTGGTTGCATCTTGTCAGTCGTCGGGTGGCGACGTAGAGTCCAGTGTGTCTATTTCCCCTTCTACACGCACGCACACACTTTTAAAACAAAAATAAAAATTGCACCTGTTATCAGCGTCGTTGTCGTAACTAGGAGGGTTGTTACATATGGTATCAGAGCGGGTTCGACCCGTGACTTGCGGTTCTCTACGGATTTCGTAGACATGAGTTGGTTTTATTATACTATTGCTGATCGAGTTGATTGTGTGCGTGCAGGTAATCATGGTTAGAGGACGTCGCGGAGGGAGATGACGGGGTGTTAGGGGAGGAGGCGAGACGCCTCTAGCAGCATCCACGCCTTAGGGGTCTAACCCCCAGGGAGGCGAGCAGGTGCTCGGACAGGAGCAGATAGCAGTTGGTGATGTTATTGGGATGATGAGATCTTTTCAGCTCATATCCGAGGCTCTGATCAGCCATTTGGACAGAGACGAGGCCAGGGCGTCAGCACCCCCTGAGGTCCCTCCGCGCACACCGGCCGTTACAGGTAGCATTCACCGTGAACTCGAGAAGGTAAAATTTCTCGAGTTCTTTGGTGCCCCGGACGACGCAGCCGCCAAGGCATGGTTGGAGAATATGGCTATGTGCTTCACACTTTGCGATTATACCTCCAACATGAAGGTCCACATGGCGGTCTTTCAACTGAAGGGGAGCGCTTTTCTATGGTGGAAGACGCTCCTGCCATAGCTGAACATGGCCGTTGAAGACGTGTCATGGGAACTGTTCAAGGAACGGTTCTGAGAGAGGTACTTTTCAGAGGAATTCATTGAGCGTCATCTCAATGAGTTCAACGCGCTACGACAGGGAGGTCGTATGGTGCCCGAGTACGAGGCACGATTTATGGAGCTACTCTGGTATGCTCTGCACCTTAACACTGAGAAGCTCAAGGTCAACAGGTTCGTGTTTGGCCTTAATGGAAGTCTGTGTGAAAAGGTTAGGAACTTGATGCCTTAAACCTTGCACGACACTATCCAAAAGACCCTCATAGCAGAGGAGGAGCTTATCAGCGGGGATCAGACCAGAATTTCAGCGAGACCCGCAGGGCAGAGTTCATCTAGTGCGCCGTGGCATCAGACACCAGCGAGACATACGCCGGGACATTGTGGCTTCCAGAGGGGATCCACGTTCACTACACCTCGATGACCGTCGCCTCAGCAGCGGACACCTTATCGAGGACCACAACACCAGCAACAGCGTCGCCCGTAGCGGCAACAGTTTAGGGCTATTCGGCAGAACAGACCAGGGTTTCAGGCCGGTGGGCAATCATATTCTACTTCGGGAACCAGGACTACTGGGCCGAAGAAGGGGTGTTGGATGTGTAGGGAGCCACACTACTAATGCGACTATCCTGTGGAGAGGACCAGGACGTCCGGATCAGCCAGACCCGCTACCGTGGGAGATATGGGCAAGGCCCATCGGATACATGCAGCGGTGAATAACCGCCAGGCAGAGCACCAGTCGATTGTGCTCGAGACGACAGGTACTGTCGCTGACCATACCCTTAGTATTTTGATAGACCCGGGTGCTACTGAGAGTTTCATTTCTAGTGCAGCGCTAAAAATGATTAAGGTAAAGGCAGTCGAACAGGATGATTTTAGCTTCGTGGAGATGGCTTCGGGAGCCAAACAGAAGGTTGGAGGAAAGGTTATGGGCTGTGCCCTTAACCTGGGAGAGTTTGTCATGAGGATCAACTTGTACGTCACGATCTTAGGATCTTATGACGTCGTGATCAGTATGGATTGGTTGGAAACGCATGAGGCGATTCTCAACTGTAAGACAAAACGGTTGAACTTGGTTGATGACGAAGGACAGAGACGTGTGATTGTAGGAAGGAACCAGGGAGTTTCCCTGCGGTTCGTCTCTTCCTTACAGTTATGGAAGAGTATGCGCAAGGGGTGCAAAATTTATGCAATCCTCGCGCTAAGCGAGAAGGGAGTAGCGGAAGGTCTAGAACACCTTCTGGTGGTGAAGGAATTTGCGGACATATTTTCAGAGGAGTTTCTGGGGATGCCGCTGGAAAGGGAACTGGAGTTTACCATAGACCTGAAACCAGGAACCGAACCGATAGCAAGAATTCCTTATCGGATGTCGACCCTGGATTTGCAAGAGTTGAAAATGAAACTGAAGGAGTTGTTGGACCTGGGACTGATACTTCCTAGTGTGTCACTGTGGGGTGCACCAGTTATTTTCATACGAAAGAAGGATGGATCGTGGAGGATTTGCATTGACTACCGTCAACTGAACAAGGCTACGATCAAGAATCAGTATCCCTTACCAAGAATTGATGATCTGTTCGATAAAATGAAGGGTGCGACGGTGTTCTCCAAGATCGATTTGTGATCTGGGTATCACCAGTTACGGATCAAGGAGGATGACATCCCTAAGACCACCTTTAAGATAAGATTTGGACATTACGAGTTTACTATTTTTCCATTTGGACTGACAAACGCCCCAGGGGTATTCATGAGTTTGATGAATGGGGTGTTCCGCGAGTACTTGGACAAGTTCATCCAAATATTCATTGACGATATCTTTATCTACTCTCGGACGACGGAGGAGCATGACGAGCACTTGCGCTTGGTACTACAATGTTTACGAGAACACAAATTGTATGGGAAGTTGTCCAAATGCTCTTTTTACCAATCAAGGATTCACTACTTAGGGCACGTCATCTACGGCGAAGGCATCACCGTGGATCCAGCCAAGGTTGAGGCTATTATGGAATGGCCTACGCCGACGAATGTCACAGAAGTGCATAGTTTTATGGGATTAGCAGGATACTATCGACGGTTTGTCGAGGGTTTTTCAAGGATAGCAAATCCAATCATGGAATTGCAGAAGAAAAACAAGAAGTTCATTTGGACAGAGAAATGCACGGAAGCATTTCGGAGGCTTAAAGAGATGTTGACCACCGTGTCGATACTAAAGGTTCCTGACATGGAAGCAGACTTCTTGGTATGCACTGACGCATCCAAGGAAGGTTTAGGCGGAGTCTTGATGCAGGACGGATGAGTGATTGCTTACATTTCGAGGAAGATGAGAAGGCATGAGGAGAACTACACGACGCACGATTTGGAGTTATTAGCCATCGTATATGCCTTGAAGGTTTGGAGACACTACCTTGTTGGACAAAAATTTGAATTAAAGACTGATCATTGTGGACTACAACACATTTTTACGCAAAGCGACCTGAATGCACGACAATGATGTTGGTCGGAATTGCTTAGCGAATACGATTTCGAGATTACTTACATAAAGGGAACAATGAACCGAGTGGCGGATGCCTTGAGTCGGAGGCCATGCATATTTTCAGTGTTACCTCTTCATAAAAATCTACGTGAGAAGATTCTCACCTTACAGCGTGATGATGACTGGTACACCGAAGTCAAGGACTTTATTGGACCAAACATGATGATGGTACCACAATATGAGGGATATTCATTTGATAGCGATGGTTTATTGAGGTTTAGAGGTCAGATTTACGTACCGCCTAACGACGAGTTGAGGATGCTGATCCTAAGCGAGGCGCATAGAGCAGTTTACATGGCTCACCCAGGAGTTACGAAGATGAGGGTAGACCTTAAACCCTTATTCTTCTGGAAGGGAATGAAGGCCGATATAGTCAACTTTGTGGCTAGATGTCTAGAGTGTCAGCAGGTAAAGGCTGAACATAGACACCTGGCAGGATTACTTCAACCACATGCCATTCCAGAATCGAAATGGAAAGTTATTTCGATGGATTTTATTGTTGGATTGCCACTGGCGGCAAGGAGACATGACTCGATTTTTGTAGTAGTAGACACTCTGACGAAGAGTGCTCACTTTATTCTTGTGCGTACGACGTATCAGGCACCTAACATAGCGATATTTTTCATCAGTGATATTGTGAGGCTGCATGGCATGCCTAAAAAGATTATATCCGATCGAGGATCGGTGTTTATTGGACGATTTTGGACGAGTTTCCAAGAGGCCTTGGGAACCCAACTTAACTTTAGTACTGCGTATCACCCAGAGATGGATGGACAGACAGAACGTATGAACCAAACCTTGGAAGACATGTTGCGCATGTACGTGATGGACCAACAAAAATGTTGGGAGGAGTTCTTGCCTCTAGTAGAGTTCGCTTATAACAACAGTTACCAGAGCACCATTAAGATGGCGCCTTTTGAGTTCCTTTATGGGAGACCGTGTTGGACGCCCTTGAGTTGGGATCGGCTTGAGGATAGGGTCCTAGTGGGACCAGAAGCGATCTAGGAAATGGAAGAGCAAATGCAAACCATAAGACAAAGGATAAAAGAAGCGTAGGATCGACAGAAGAGTTATGCCGATGCGCACCGAGTCGACCGTAGTTACGAGGTCGGCGACCGAGTTTTCTTGCGGGTTAAACTGCATAAGAGTTCGATCAAGTTTGGAAAGGGAGCTAAACTCTCTCCTAGGTTCATGGGATCTTTCGAGATTGTGGAGAGAAAGGGGCCCATGGCCTATCGACTAGCCTTGCCTGATTCTTTGAGGCATATGAACGATGTTTTTCATGTATCTGTTTTGAGACATTATATTAGTGATCCTACACATGTGATTGACCTGAGTTCCTTCCAGGTATCGGACGAGGGAGCACTCATGGCTGAGTCGGTCCGCATCTTAGATCATCGCGTTCGACAGTTATGACGTCGAACAGTAGATCAGGTCAAGGTCCAGTGGGATAGTTATAGTCCGCACTCGGCGACCCGGGAGGACGCATATGATATGCGTCAGCAGTTTCCATTTTTGTTTGATAGATAGAATTATGATACTGTGATACTTTATTTCTGCATTTATACTGAGAAACTTCGGGATGAATTTTAGACCAAGAGGGGGCGTATGTAACATCCCGCTCTGGCGCACTGAGAAAACTTATTATTTGACGACACTTGCTCGCAAGTGATCTGGACTTTTATGATGTTAGACCATTTATAATTGATTATGATGCAATTGACAGATGACATGATGTGTTACTATTTGATGTCGACAGATGCTATTGACTCAGTTTTATTGAGTGTGCAGGTTTTTTGACCTTGAGGATGCAGAGGCATCGGTAGAATCCCCTTGGACTCTGGACTGAGTCAGGGAGTGTGATTTTGGGTTGATATGTTTACTATGATGTTTCATTTGATTTGATGATTTGATGTTGACATTTCTGACATGATTGTTGATGATGCAGGCTGACGATAGCTTGCCGACCAGACTCACATATGGAGTAAAGGGGCCACACACGATTTGCAGAGAGGTTGAGGGAGAGGGGTGGACAGCAGCCCTGCCACCGCCTACTAGCACTCCCACCGTGGCTCGAACTGTAGGTTAACAATTACCTAGTTCGAGAGGATCCACGATGCCGTGAGGGTAGACTGCGACAGTCGCTCACAATGATTCTAAGGGGCGCGCAATAAGGCGGGGGCCTTATTCCTTAGACCCCTTAGTCTCCTACAAGTTCACCTGGAGGAGTGTTGACTCCAGGGGTTATAGATGTCTACCAATCATTACAGTTGGCGAGTGGCACCCTTGGAGCACATGGTGCATCCTAAAGGGCACGTCGCACCAAAAGAACCTCAGTTGGCGAGTGGCACCCTTGGAGCACGTGGTGCATCCTGAAGGGCACGTCGCACAAAAGAAATTCGAGAGGCGAGTGGCACCTTGGAGCATGTGGTGGGTCCTGAAGGGCACATCGCAATAATGTTGGATGAAGGAGTCAGCCTAAATGACCCTAAGACATCACCACCTGAATAAATCCTTAAACAATTCCCCTAACTAGGCGTCGCCAGTTCAGAATTTGAGCTCTATGTCAAAAAAAAACATAATTCAAGAGTATACATTAAATATTCATTACCCCGATGATGATTTGAAACCTCCACCTAATCCGAGGAGTTTCCTTCCTTAATTAAATACATAAAACAATTCCTCTGTTAATTGAATTCATAAAGTATTTCCTTACTTAATGGCATACATAAGGCCTTTCCTCATTCCCGGTAATAAGCTTGATAATTTGTCTTTTTAGGAAGGTACTACTACTTCGCCCTAACATAATAATCAAAACTTAACCCTTCTCCTAATAACAACGCCATTCTATTCTAGCTCACAACAGCTCTGCAATTCAAATAACATTAGAATTTCATTTCCTACTAGCTAAGCATTAACAATACAAGTGCTAATAATAAAATTGAACAAAAAAAAACCCACTTAAGCTAATGTGAGTCTTCATAAAGGGTGTAGGGTAAAATAAAGAGATTTAATAAATTAATTCAATTAGGGTGTTGTAAATTTGAAAAGAGGAAATTAATTAGTTAACTAAAGGGAGTTTAAAAGAAAATATATATATATTATGAATTAAAAAAAATATATATAATAATAATATGAAAAGATGCTTAGGCGCATTTACCTTTTGAGTTTTCAAAAAAAAAAAAGAAATAAAAAGAAATAAATAAATAAATAAAAAGGGGGAAAAAAACTTAAAAGAAACGGGATTTAGGGTTTTTGGGAAAAACCTAATGGGATGAGGTCAAAAAAAAAAAAAAAAATAAAAGAAAGAAGATGGGGGGAAAACAGGGGATCTGCTATGAGATAGGGTTATGCTGTCAAAATTGCAACTGGACTGATTGCTTGGAGGAGTTGGGGATTTTCTCAGCTGACTAGAGTGGTAGCTCAACCTTGGAGGCAAGCTAGGAAGCTAGGTTACGGTCTGGATTGTGTGTGGCCCCTTTGCGGCTCGGGGGGCTGAGGGGGAAGCAGAGTACCCCTAGCGTTTGGCTGGGAGGTACCGGTGCAGTCTCTACAGTCAGCAAGCAAAAAGGCATTGGAGCAGCGAGTAGCACAAGAGTTCATTGCGGCAAGCAACAAGGCAACGGTATGCTCATGTACTTAGTAGAGTAGTGTGCTCAGTTACTCACTACTGAGATTATGATTGTATGGATGTAAAATGTCTTTTCCTCATCCTTAAACTCAGAAGATTCTCGTTTTTATAATTAGTTCAGTTTAGGGTTACTGGTAAATAGTTGGGGTTAGGGTTATTTCATTTTTTTTTTAATATACGGGTACAGTTTAGGGCTGGGTAAATTTGTATGGGGCTTAAGGTTATTTCGTTTTCTGTTTTATATGGCTCAGTTTATGGTTAAAAAAAAATTTGGTGGGGTGTGTAGTTACTGTATTAGGTATGGGCGTTTCTTATATGAATGGGGGCGTTCCATAGTTTTGAGGTTGTATTATATAGCACATGGGCGTCTTTTATTCAACGGGCGTTTCTAATGTTATTGTGGGCGTATGCATGTTAATGGGGGCGTGCTGGTATTCACCTGAGAAAAATGCTGAAATCTCATTGCTCAATGCCATATTTTTCCATTGAAATGTCTTCATAGATGCGTTAACAGTTAGGGCTTGGGATGTATGCCAACCAATGATGGGATATGCCGTCGTTGAGGGTTGACCATGTAGAAAATTTCAACTAGTTCCAATAGTTGCTTTAGTTACAAATCTGTGTTGAGACCTGTGATTTTGACGTCGCTAGTGAAACATTTGATAGTCAACTGTCATTCGGCTCCCTATTCTCATTCTCAACGTTTTTATATATTCAAGAGACCATTAAACATGTTTTCCCTTCCAACTCGGCATTTTTCTTGAAACCTTTAATATAAAACTACCATCTGATTGACCTCTGATTAAAAATTTCAATTTCGATTGATCTTGGGTCTACTTCATGAAATTTGTGTATGCGTGAAGTTGGTGACCTGGTAACAGTCTTTTTGGAACACAGAAGTACTTCCTATACTATGGAATGTGCCTTTTCTTGGAATAGTGAAGAACTGGTATGTTTGCTATAAGCTATTTAAGTATTCATTATCTTTAATCGTTCTCATTTATGTTATTACCAATAATAATATTAATGTATAATATTTGACCAGCATTGCACTAAGATGCTTGTCCCCATTAAAAACATTTTGACATCGTATATCTCCAACTTACTTGTATCGGATTGTTAATTGTGACTCAGATTGTTAATTATGACTAGCATATCCTATTACCTATTAAGATTACTGTGTATATGTTTGTCTGTGACTGTCACGGTCGTTGGTTGTAAAGTGAAAGTCCAGTGGTAAGCAACCATGGTTATTTTTATTTTCTCAAGAAAGTTTAATATTTTCATTTCCTCAAGAAAGTTTATTATTTTTACTTGTTCAGGAAAGTGTTTTTAAACTTGTCATTGGCCTGGCTTTACAGAAACTGGTTGAGTGGTTTCAATGAGTTAGATATACTTTATTATTTTTAGTTTTTTTTTTTATGTTCATGTCATTATTCCATTTTAATTCTGGAAGCATTTTTTTTCTTCTTCAGATGTTCATGTCATTATTTTAATTATGCCAGGGGTTAAATTTGTCATAGACTTGGCTTTACAGAGACTGATTGACGTCATTATTTTAATTCTGCAAGTGTTTTTATTTTCTTCATATGTTCATGGCGTTATTCTAATTCTGCAAGGGTTAAACTTGTCATAGACTTGGCTTTGCAGCGACTGATTGAGTGGTTCAATGAGTTAGATATACGTGATTGATTGGGAAAAATCTTCTGGTGTGCGTTCGACGGACTGGGCAAACTTTTTTCTAGTGGTTACAGTGCCCCGTGTAACCTCCGGACTGCATAGCTATTAACCGTCTTTACTCTCACCTCTGCGTGAGCACATTGTTTTACCTCTGCGGATTAGTAATGGGGCTGAATTTATTGCCCTTGGGTCTTGTAGAACGGGACAGAGCTCCATACCCGTGCGCCTTACTCCCAGCTGAGGAACGTCTGCCACAGTGAATAAGTGTTGGGTCATTAATTGCCTGTTGTCTATTCGATGCGTCTACAGGGTGGATAATCATGATTATAGTTTAGTTTTTCAATAAATAACCTAGAAAGTTATCCCAGTACCCGGGACAGTTCAGCGAAACCCTAGATCTCATTTATATTTTTTATTTATATTAAAACCGACAGGTAGTGCCAAAAATAAATGCATATATCCTTTGGGAATGTTGAACAGACAGAGTGGAGGGTATTGATTTGTTGATGATGGATTTCTATTAAAGGTTATTCAAACGTATCTTCTGTCTAGGGTATTATTCAGCCTAAATCCTAAAATTCATTATTCTACCTAGCTTATTTAGCCACCTAAGTTCTTAACGATTATTAACCTAGATCAATATTGATTACAACATTTTTAACTTAGAATCATTCGTAGAATGGTAGGTTTACAATTCTTGGTTAGAAGAATGATTTCTACAAGCATTGGTTAGCTTGCCACGTTCAATAATTATTAAATCAAAACAATAATGGTTATCCTGTTTAGTAAATCAGAGTGAATATTTAGAATGTTATGTTTATCCTGATCCATTAGAATGTTATGCTTACGAGGTTGTGTTAGGTAATACTTGTATAATGTGCAATAATAATATTTGTTAAATTGCGAGGTTAATGATGATGTTGAGTCAAAAGGTTAATATTGGTTTAAATTGCAATGGTAATACTTGTTAAATCGCAATGTTAATAATTGTTAATTGAATGCTCGTGATGATGTTTAATTGCAAGGTTATTATTCGTTTAAATTGAAGTGTTAGTGATAATATTTGTTTTAAGTTGTAATGTTAATGATGATGGTTGAATCGCCATGTTAATATTTGTTTAATTGAAAGGATCGTGGTGAAGTTTAATTTGCAAGGCTATTATTAGTTTAAATTGAAGTGTTAATGATAAGATCTAAATCGCAATGCAATTATTTGTTAGGTTATTCTAATGTATGGTAATAATTTGGTAGGAAAGGCAAGATAATATGGAGAATGTAAATGTTCAAGGGTTTACCATTACAGTTTTGATATCGTTGCTCATTTATGGCGATTAACAGAAAAATGCAATGCACCTGTGATTATTGCTTGCCCTTGATCTAGTGCAAAATGACCTTATAACTAATTAACGAGGGTTTGATTTTTGGGTTTTACCTTATGATAAGGTCTTCGTCGGTTAATGATAATTAATGGAGCAATCGATCGAGATTGATATCTTTGGGTCTCAATAGTGGTTATTCAATCCTTAAAGTCCTCCTGACTTGCATCTCCCGTAGAGGTCATGATTGTCCCTAATTTTGTAGTACTTGGGGGTATTGCATTTTGTGGTCTGCTTGTGTCGGGAGGGATGTAGACACCTTCAGTAGCCTTAGTATATATATCTGTGTGTTCCCCTGCGTCCAGAATCCAATGTCGTATCAAGAGTCTTGGGCCCTTTAAAGGCAGGGTTTCCACTCTTGCGACACACTTGAAGGGATTACTAGTTTCTGCCTGAGCAGTCGGCCAGGAGCCTATCTGACCTTCTCTCTCTCCGGAGTAGAGAACTAAGATTAAACGCCCTACTTTCCTGTGCAGAAATGGTAGGACTTACTACTACGGATTCTTCCTTCTGTGTTCGTACGGTACCTAACCTAGTATGTCGTTATTGTTGAAGATATTGTGGGGCGCCTTGGTCTTGGGTGTTCTTGCTTGCAGTGACCTGTTGTGCGCCTTGCGTCTTCTAGTTGTGATCATTGTGGTTGCGTCTTGTTAGTCATCGGGTGGCGACGTAGAGTCCAGTGTGTCTGTTTCCCCTTCTACACGTGCGCACACACTTTTAAAACAAAAAAAAAAATTGCACCTGTTATCAGCATCGTTGTCGTAACTAGGAGGGTTGTTACACCTATATCATCTCATGGTAAACGTTATTTTTTTTAACTTTTGCATAATGGTTAGGTTTTCACTCCCTACATTTTGTATATTGTTGACTTTTCCACATTTCCATAGGATAGATCCCACCGAAGTGTGATATAGAACCTTCCCAAATGCTTTAGAGTGTCGTAATTAGGTAGTAGAGCCTACCTTTCCATGGATTCCCTAGGTAGATCCTTTGTTTCATTTTGGTATCCTTGTTGCGAGTTTTTTCCATAGTCTTGGGAGTCGTTGTTAGTCTCATCATGACTATGCATTAAAGAATCATTATTATTTCTAGTCATCATTCTTGGCCTTACCCATGAGACTCTCTAAATATTATGGTTTGTTTTCTTTCAACCTCGCTTAAATTTTGAAAATGACATCCAATGAGAGTTTATTTATTTGTTTCGATATCGTCTAGATTACTTAAGAAAAGAAACACCCCTGGAGTCTTCTTTAAGCTCTTTTCAAACTCTCTAAAAATGAAAATATTGTTGAGCAATCATGTTTCTTTTCATGCTCACCAAACTCAAATTTGAAGGCACACCTATCTAGTGGTATTTTACCCATTTTTCGGTCTGAATGGTTAATTTTATGAATAAAGGTATGCCCTAGGAACTTCATTTCGCTAGGAGAGTGTTGAGACCCGAAATTGACATCCCCATTACCCTATTATACTCTTCACCTATACCTTTTTGGCCTACCTAAAGCTTGAGTGAATGATAAGAATGCTACCAATTGCTAGTAATAAGGTCATAAGGTAAAGTATGGTCAATTCATGCATTTTGTGGTTTATTGAGTTAAGGAATTAAATATTTCATGTACTAATGCTCCATTTGTCATATGTGAATCTTTGACCTCTAGATGGCTAGCGTTCCTGTACCATCTCAGCCATTTGGTACCCGCATGTCAAGACTGCTGCTGTCCGAATCTGATACCAACGACCATGCTATGTTATGATCCGGTACCAACAACCATGCTTTGTTATGATCTGGTACCAACGGCCATGCTCTGTCATGATCTGGTACCACCTTTTGCGCCCTGTCGTGATACGGTACCATCTTCCTGTTACGATCCGGTACTAATATGGAAGAGCCTAATGCACTAAGTTAAGTGCCAAGTCTCGCCTAAGTCAGTTGGTGGACATCTAATTGTTTTAGCAAGGCTATGATAAGAACAGTTTGTTAATTGCCTCATCCTCATGCACTTCGTGTCATGAGGATGAAGCTAAATATGTAAACGAATGATTGAACTTAACAACTCATTGATTTGCAAATCGCTTCACCTCCTTGTGTTTCATGATTCAGACTATTAAATAGTCGTGACAAGGATGGTAGAGGTAAGTAGGAGAATTAGCATATTGCCAATATGTGAAGCCACATGTGATGGTACAGAACATTTTCTGAGTAAAGATTAATAGAATGTCATTTATCTCCATGTTCTGATTATCTATGATTAAGTATGAGTTGAGTTGTTAACAAGAATTTCGATTTTATGCTTTGAAATGTGAGTGGGAGTAATGTGTGTGTCGAAAGAAAGCTTCCTGTAGACTTCAATAGCTGACTTGTTGAAGTGGCAAGGGACCACCGCCCAACCAAGGTCAGCCTCTTTGTAGATTAGCATTAGTATTTGTTTTTAGTAGTATAAACATTAATTTAGCTAAAGCTTTAACTCTGATTAGATGATAGCAGTATAGATTAGATTAAGATTTTCATTCTATAATTGCTTAGAGATATTTAATTGCTCTGTTTTTACATATGCCCTGTTTCTGTTCTCATGAATTTGATTTCCTTCAGTGATCATAGATGTTGGCAACAATAGTCAAAACTACTTGGATAAGAACTAGTGAAGTTCATTGTGAACCACAACAGAACCAACATATTGACTATTGAACTACCCATGCTATGCTTTGCTGATTGATGTGTGATTTCTTTTTAGAAGTGTGGATTGCATAGTTAGTTTTCTGGGTTAGATATCAGATTTGATCTATCAAACTAATTCCATCTCATACTTGCATGTGCCATAATGGAATAGATAACCTCTCTGAGAAAGACAACCAAAGTACATTGCAGTTTGTTATCTTGATTTGTTTCCAGCATGCATAATCTAGTTTAATTCTATACTCGTGACATTAGAAATTACCTTTCTTACTGGTGTCTTGTAACTCTATTGATTACGAATCCTAGATTGATAATTAATGAGTGAATTATACTAAACATATAAGTAGCACAACATTTTGGCGCCGTTGTCGAGGACTTGCAAACGATAGGAAGTAATTTTTAGCTTAGATTGTTTGCATAAATTTTAATGTTTTTTAAAAGGCTGCTTGAGGGAGGAGGATAAAACATTTAAGACGTGAGTGAAGAGCCACGCGGCCACTAGATTGGGGTTCTCCGAAGCCAGGTTGCCTTCTTATCTTCTAGATAGAATTAGGATTTCAATTCAGCTAAAGAATCAAATTTCCATTTTATGCATAGATATAGAGATAACAAGGGTAGATTTGTAAGCTCCAAAGATTCAAAAACAAACTCCCCCACTAATCCAACTGACACTGGTGCATGAAAAATTCCACCAACAAAAAATTCAAGGGGAGCCAGCGAGGCTCCAGAGGGAGAAACTAAAATGGAAGAATCAATATTGGGACAAGCAGAACGTGAGTCTGTTGAACATTTAGGAGACACAGAAAATCCAATTTCTGAACCATCCATTAGTAGAATGGCAGAAGAAGAAGGAAATGCAGCTACAGAGACTGAAACCTTTGGGTTTCCAATCTTGGATATTTCCAGAAACATCAGCATGAAGAATATCCCATGATCATCATTACCCACTTTCAAAGGTATGCCAACTGAAGATACAAATTTATTTTTATTCGAATTTGACATATTATGTAGAAGCTATAACTACTCAGACGATGCTCAAAAACTTAAGCTTTTTCCTGCTACAATGAAATATTCAGCCTTAAGATGGTTTATGAGCTTAGGAGAAAATACAATCCTTTCTTGGGATCAAATGAAAGACACATTTTTATGAAAATACCAAGACTATTGTAAGGATAATGTTAAAAACGACATTTTTAAAATGCATCAAACAAAAGATCAAAGTCCTGAAGACTACTTAGAAAGGTTCTTATAAAACTATCAAAATTCAAAACTATTCACCTCAGACCCATCTGTAGTAAGAAATGTATTCTTGAAAGGTCTTAGGGATGATTGAATAGAAGTTTTAAACTTGTTGAGTTTAGGAGATGTACACCAAAAAACTTTTTCAGAAATTGCAGATTACTGTAGGAGATGCTCAAGAGGACAAGCTAAAACGGGCAAAGGACCAAGAGATCCTTTTAGCAGAAATACAAAACAAAGTTCAGGGACTGTCACCAGAACTGAGTTAGGAAACTTATTGGAAAACTTTAAAACATACATCTTGAGCACAATAAGTAACCAATTAGATACTCTAAAACTGAAAAAGAAACAAGAAGAAGATGCTTTAGCAATATTTTTTCATAGATGTTGAAAGAAGCACAACAATGACAAAGAATGCCCATTAAATGTCATAGAAATCTGCGGTCTGTGTACACTAGAACACCCCACATATGAGTGTCCAACCTTGCTTGAAATACAAGTCATGTATAGGGGAGGAGGAGTCTCACAAGAGCAACCATACCCTTCTAGAAGACCTTGGAGAGCCCAAAATCCCAATACATTTTATGATCCTAATACACAATATCAACAAAAACAATGGGGTCCTTCCCCAATGACTTATCCATAATGGACACCTCAACAAACTCAACCTTGGAAACAAGGCTGGAGGGGACCTATGTATGGAAATCCCTCTTACCCTACATATCCACAGTACCCTACAAACATTTCCCAATTACTACCTGGATTCAACCCACCACAGATGCAAGCTTTACTCCCACCTCCTATACAACAACAATTTACAAACCCCTTGAATCCTAATCAATAGCAGCAAGTATCTATAAATGCCAATCAACAACCACAAAACCAAGCTGCCCACAACCCTCCAAGGCCAACAACAATCCCTGCCTAGCCAATCCCTAACCCCAATAATCAACCCACGCACCTTGTGCAGAATACAAATGTTCAAACCTTTCCCACCTATGAAATTCAACTATGATCAAGGAAAGTTGTAAACCAATCAGATCCTACAGTAATAATTCAAGAAAAAAATGATAGTCATTCTGAGGAATAAAACACTCAAACCACCCCTACATAAGAAGAGGCCTCTCCTCCTATCCCAATCACTTCTTAGTATGTACGAGTACCCCAACAGATTAATCTCCCACATTACCCTAAAAGACTATTAGTGAAGAAAACTGACCCACCCCTGCACAAAGATATAGAAGATGAATTACGAAACGTGTGCATAAAAATACCTCTGCTGAAAGCTATTAAAGATATCCCTATATACGCCAAAATTATAAGGGATCTTTGCATTAAGAAACCAGGAAGGAAGAAGAAGGAACCTCCTCTTGTTCAGGTAGTGAGACAATTATCTGAATTTATTTCTGAAATGCCATACAAATATAATGATCCTGGAAACCCAGTTGTCACTGTTGAAATTAATGGTATTTCTCTACCAAACACACTCATTGATTTGGGTGCAACTATTAATGTAATGCCTTTGGACACTATGAAAAATCTCCAAATCAACCTGTTAAGACCAACCCAAACCATGATCAAGTTGGTAGATAAGTTAGTCATTAGCCATGTAGGAAGTCTAGATGATCTCACAGTCACTCTAGCTTCTTGGGTATATCCAGTAGACTTTTTAGTCATCTATTCTAAATCATCCTCCAAACCAGGACACCCTGTGGTTCTTGGCCACCCTTGGCTGGCCACAACAGATGCCTTTATCAGCTGTTGGTCTGGTGAGATGACTATATCCAATGGCACACATAGCCAAAAACTTGTCCTCTTCCCTCTTGCCCAACCGACACAGGAAATACCTATTTGGTTATAAAACCCTTATGGAGAGGAAGATTGCATCAGACCTCTGTTAACACTTGAACAAGTAAGAGGAATACAAGAACAATCAGATGAACAAGTCTTAAGATTATTTTTGGCTGACACAAATTGCATTGAATACCCAAGGTCTTTTGTAGAATTGTCACATATTTTTAGTTTCAAATTTCAACAAACTTGGAACCCTGATATCACTCAATTATGCACTTTATCACAAGCATCCTCAGATAAGGAAGAAACTACTGAACTTGTTGAGATTAGCCCAGGAAAACCTTTGTATATCAACTCTAGTTTGGAACCAGAACAAAAAATACAAGTGATTGAAATGCTCCAAAGACAATTTGATGCCTTTGCATGGGATTATGCAGACATGAAAGGCATTCACCCTGACACATGCACACATCATATCTACGCTAATGACCAAATCAGACCAGTTAGACAACCTCAACGAAGGATGAATCTAACCCTTAAAGATATTGTAAAAGAGGAATTGCAAAAACTCCTTCAAGCCAATCTCATATACCCCATTTCAGATAGTCAATGGGTATCTCCACTTGTCATAGTTCCCAAGAAAAATGGTAAGTGGAGGATATGTGTAGACTTCTAGGATTTAAACAAATCTACCCATAGGGATTACTTTCCCTTACCATTTATCGATCAGGTGTTGGATACCCTGTCCGGAAAGAAGTATTTTTCATTCTTGGATGGGTTTAGTGGTTACAACCAGATACAAATAGCACCCGAAGACCAAGAGCAGACCACTTTCACCTACCCTTGGGGCACATATGCTTATAGGGTGATCCCTTTCGGACTTTTCAATGCCCCAACCACTTTTCAAAGAGTTGTCCTAGCCATTTTCTCTAACTTGACCAATGATTGTGTGGAAGTCTACATGGATGACTTTACAGTCCATGGACAAGACTTCCAGGAAGCATTGGCCAGTTTAGAAAATGTCTTGATTAGGTGTAAGGAAACTAACCTTTCCTTAAGTAATGAAAAATAAAAAATGATGCTCACTGAAGGTATTGTTTTAGGACATCACATTTCCCATTCTGGCATGAGAGTTGATCCGGAAAAAATCTATATCATCACACAAATCATAATACCTTCCTCGCAAAAGGAAGTCCGCAGCTTTTTAGGACATGCTGGCTACTATAGAAGATTCATTCCGAATTTCACAAGCCTAGCTACCCCTTTATTTAAATTATTATCCAAAGAAGTTGAATTTAAGTGGGATGATGAATGCCAAATATCTTTTGAAATTCTAAAACAGAAATTGTCAACTACCCTTGTATTAAGAGGACCAAATTGGTCCCTTCCTTTTCATATCTGTACCGATGCCTCAGACACAACCCTTGGGGTAGTCCTTGGACAAAGAGAAAATCAAGTGCCCTATGCTATTTACTTTGTCAGTAAAAATCTGTCTCTAGCTGAAGTTAATTATATGGTCACAGAAAAAGAATTACTAGCTGTAGTCCATTCTATCAATAAATTTAGACACCATATTATTGGATATCAAGCTTTTGTACACACTAATCATTCATCCATCCGATTCTTAATGAACAAACCTGTAACAAATCCTAGAGTTACGCAATGGCTCTTATTATTACAAGAGTTTAATATCAACATTATTGATAGACCTGGTAAAGATAATCTTGTGGATGATTTCTTATCTAGAATGATTCATCTAGGAGATAATGCACCAGTAGAAGATACCTTTCCTGATGAAAATTTATTTGCTATTTATACATTCACTCTGTGGTATGCAGATGTTTCTAACTATCTTGTGACAAGGAAGATGCCTCAGAAATTGCTTCCTAGAGAAAAACAGAAAGTAATTCAACTAAGTGCAAATTACATGTGGCACGATGATTGCCTCTACAAAACAGGACCAGATTTGGTGATCAAGAGATGTGTAAGGGAAAATGAAATTCATGATATTTTACAAGCCTACCATGATGGCCCTTGTGGAGGACACTTCTCAGACAAAAGGACTGCTTACAAAGTATTACAATCAGGTTACTACTGGCCCCATATTTTTAGAGATGCTAAAACCTATGTATCCAATTGTGATGAATGCCAACAAATGGGTAAGCCTACTGCACGAGATCAAATGCCACTTCAAGCCCAAGTAGTCATTGAACCATTTGAGAAATGGGCATTAGATTTTGTAGGGCCCATTAACCCTGCATCTAAAAAGAAAAAGTATATACTTGTATGCACTGACTATGTGACTAAATGGGTTGAAGCAAAGGATTTACCGGCTGCAAGTGAACAATCAGTGGTAGGTTTTCTTTTTAATGATATCTTTACTAGATTTGGTGTACCACGAGAAATTGTAACTGATCAGGGAACTCAATTTACCTCTCATCTAGTCAAAGTTGTCACAGAACAGTACCAAATCAAACACAAGAAATCTACACCCTATCATCCACAAGCAAATGGACAAGTAGAATCCACCAACAAAGTTATTGAGTCCATTCTTACCAAAACAGTACATTTGTACCATCAGGATTGGGCTGACAAATTATTAGAAGCCTTATGGGATTATAGAATCACCTAGAGGAATACAACAGGATATACACCCTATGAGTTAGTGTATGGGAAGCATGTGCTTCTCCCTATAGAATTTCATATCAAAACCTTCAGGACTGCAGTACAAGTTGGCATGAACTTGGATGAATCCCAACAACAAAGACTCTTGCAGCTTAATGAGTTGGATGAAACCAGGTAGGAAGCACTTCAAAGGACTACCCTCACTCAAGAACAAAGAACAAAATGGCATGACAAGTATCTCAAAAAGAAAAATTGTCAACAAGGAGATTGGGCCCTATTGTATGACAACAGATTCAAGAACTTTAAAGGTAAGTTAACCACCCGTTGGATGGGACCTTACGAAATTGACACTATCTACGATAATGGTTCAATCAGGATAAAGACAATTGATGAAAAACAGACACCACTACTTGTGAATGGTCACCGATTGCGAGTTTACAACAAACCTTTGTCAAAAGAAGAATTCTTGACTCGTATATTACAAAATTCAGACATACAAATGATCAGTAAGGAAGGAGATCCTCCTACTAACCCACATTGATTGATTGGTTTATTTGAAACCTTTTGTACGTAGGTGTGGATCGAATTTTGTTAATAAGCTGAAGGTAACAAAAGACTCTTACCTCCTTTTGTTTTACTTTCACAAATTTTCTTTTCTTTTGTAAGCAAATTTTTATAATCTATTTGATCCTTCATGAACTTGATAAACACTAGTTGTAGGCATCAACAATATTCTATTCTGTTTTGGTACCAGAAATCTTGTTCTAGTCTAGTACCAATCTGGTACCTGAGTCTATCCTTCTACAATGCTATCAAGACATATTACCTAATTGACAAAGCATATTTCAAAATCTTATGTCCATTAATCTGAAGTATGAATCCATGCAACAACAACTGAAGATGGAACCACAAAGCCAAATGCAGTACCAAATGGCATCCCTCCTATTGACAATTAAAGGGAAGTATTTTAATTTCTTTTGGTTCTGTTGCTTAAAAAGAGGAACACAATTTTTAAATATGATTGCTCAAAGAACCATAATCCATTTCAAAGACTAGAAGTTGCCTTTACCCAGTATTTCAGCATGATTTAAAAAATATATATTAGCCTATCTCACCCTAACCTGACTTCAATAGTATTCATTGGATTATCTTATTAAAGAGTAACATATGAGTATATGAACACTCTCTACCATGGGCACACTACCAAAACTTTAATGGAAGAGGATGTACCAGTACACTAAGGAAACTTTAGGTCATTCTCTTATGGACAACTTCAGACAAAATTATACATCTGGATCACTCTACAGAAATAATGTGCATAAAAGTTTATTTTTCCTTCAGACAAATATTTAACAAACATACAAAGTAAGAGTATATGCCTTCCAACCCAATACCATCCCACCCTGTAAAAAGGTTTTCAGACGAGCCTCCCCTGTCACCATGCAAAGCACTCTTTAATACAAACCAAAATAGGTGACTATGGACAAGAATCCTCTGATGGAAAAAAGGTTTAAGAGACTAACCCACCGGGATATTGAACAGGTCTGCTGGCAGCGGGTACCGATCTGTGGTATGACTAGGCAAACCCATCAGGGTACTGAACAGGCCTGTTGGCAATGGGGCATTCTTCCTGGGGAAGGAACCTCTCACTAATTATCACAACTGCCCCACTGAAGTACTGAATAGGCTTGCTGGCAGTGGGTTCTGGTTGAAAAATGTCTTATCTATACTTGTCTGATTGAAAAGTTCACTTTTTGTCATCTAAAAACAAAAAAGAGTAAAGGTCATTATTGGATTTCATGAGATACAAAACCCCAAATGAATCAAAAACATAATTACTCCAAGAAAATGTCCATTTGAGAATCACTCTAAGTCAACTTACCAGTCTGCATATAAAGCCTACACTATCTAAGAAGGAAACTTCTTAAGAGTGGAGCCCTAACTAGGGAGTCTAATCTACTTATATTGTGAAATTTATCTTCAAACCAATTATAGTAAATCTTTGAAGCAAGTTAGGTGGGATCTGTTCTTTTGGCACATATATATATATATATATATATATATATATATATATATATATATATTCCCCTATTTCACTGCTAAATGCTACTTCTGTCAATAATCCATTCAAAGAAGGGCAATTTCATTTTGGCATGAGATGCAAACATATATATATTCTCATGTTTCATTGTTGAATGCTACTTCTATCAATAATCCATTCAAAGAAGGGAAATTTCATTTTTGGCATGAGATGCAAACATATATGTATTCCCCTATTTCATTGTTGAATGCTACTTTTGTCAATAATCCATTACAAAAGGGGCAATTTCATTTTTGGCATGAGATCATATGATAAGTGATAAGTTGTACTTCTAAATTTGATTGATTTCTTTTTACTCTTGTCACCTTTTCTCCATTATGATATCAAATGTTGAATCCTCTTGCCTACAGATATACAACATCTTCGGCATGGGGGAAGGTCAAAGAGCCCCTTCAGAACTCTTTTCCAGACTTACATGATCACCCTGCAGGACCAAATACAAAAGAAGATAAGCACATCAGAAGTATAGGACATTCCTGTACCAAGTTTTCAAGAAGCTTCAGTCTAAAATATGAATTTTGACAAATTACAAGCAGTCACACATGCTATGGGTATCAATCATACAAAAGTGAAAGCAAAGGTAACATGGTATTTATTTTCCTATGCTCATAAAGCTACAATAAATATCAAAAACTATACTAGATCTTACGACCTTAGTATTAAACCCATGCACCTATACCTCATACCCATATGCCTAAACCTAATTAATCCTCTCATAGCTCTTGAACATAGTTAAAGAGAAGAATCATATCAAAATAGGAAACATGCATAGCAATGATAAGCCATGAATATATTTCGTCCTGAAGCAAATTCACAAACCTATCTTATACCATGAACCACGATCCAACATTACTTTCACCACCCGAATGTCCAATCACCTATCCCAAAATGATGCCTTGAACACCCGACGTCTTATCCTCATCATTACAGTGGGTAGAAATTAAATGGCTTATCTGGTGGTGAAGCCATCCAGATAAGCCTCATTTGGTCATAATTTTTCCTTACAACACCCTCACTTAAACTTACCATCCGCAACACCATCACCATACTTCCCCCTGTCATGAGATTTTCTCTAGTCCCGAGCCTACTCCTTTCTGGTACCAAACCCTTCATCAATTAACTAAACCCTTGTGATATAGCCAGATCCTTTTCTCAACTTATAACGATGGTTGTTACTAGACACGAACTGGTTTTCCAAATTTATAGGGAAACCAAGGAGTACCAATTATGTCAAGAAAAATATGCTAGATTGGGGTGGATACTGTTTCTGGAAAAATTTACAGGCTAGCATGAGAAGATTTCTCAAGAATTTATATAGAGCTATGATGGAGAAACTGCACAAATAGGCAATCTACAACTGATAATTAATGAAGCGACCCTAAAGGAGGTCACGGGACTACCAAGAAGGGGAGCTAAATACTTCAAGGGTGTGAGAATTAACAAAGAAATGTGCCAACAATTCTTGAAGGCCGATCATCAACACCCTGACTGGAAGAAAGGGATCCCTAAGAACTACATCAAAGAAGAATACCATCCAATGATTACTAGTCTTCAACGATTTGTCACCTGTGAAGGAAGGTATGATGTGACCTTCATCTATCATCTTAGACTCCTATTGAATTTTGAAGGAGGCCCTGAATGTTAGAAAAAACAGGACCGCGGAGCAATAAAATAAAATAAATGCAGAAAAAAAACACAGAAGACACACAATACAAGAGAGACACATATTTAGGTGGTTCACCCAGTGTGGGCTACATCCACCAGAGAAATTGCCAGGTCCTTCCTTTATTATTATCTAGCAAATGAAGGGATACAACCTACAACAAAACCCGCTGTAACTTCCTCTTCTTTCTCTCACAGTCTCCTCTCTCAAAATACAATATTCACCACCATCCATAGCCGCGATACATTTCCCTCATAAAAGAGGGTTGCCTTCTAGGGAAAAAACCCCTAACATAATCTCTAGCGTTAGATCTGCGACCTTATAATGAACGATCCAGATTTACAATGAAATTACAATATACTTTTACAAGGAAATTTTTTCTTTGGGGGCTTCACCCCCAAACCCCTGCTGGGGGCCCACTTGCCCCAAAACCCCCCAGCCGAGGGGATAGGCCCCCCGAACCCCACAGAGGGGGTACCCCTCCTCTGCACTCCCCCACGTGGAAGAGTGTACATACTTCTGGGGTGTAAATACTTCATGGGGTATAAACACGGCTGAAAGTAAAAGACCTATAAATCATGAATATAATCAGGCTCCACAACCAACAATCTCCCACTTGGAGACTGATCTCAACAAATCCACCGTTGTTGTATATGCTGGACTTTGAACCTTCTTGGACCTGGCAAATTTCTCATTTTCATCTTCATTCTTGAAGACCAATTGAAACTGAGCAAGAACTCAGTTTCTCCCTGGTTACTCCCTTTGTTAACATGTCTGCAGGATTCTGGTTAGTGTGTATCTTTTCCAGCTTCAATTGTCCATCTTCCAAGGTGGATCATATGAAGTGGTACCTCAACTGTATATGATTAGTCTTCGAATGGAAGGTTGAGTTCTTTGCAAGGTGAATGGCACTCTGACTATCACAGTACAACTTGTTGTTCTCCTACTTCTTTCCCAATTCCTCCATAAACCTTTGTAACCAAATCATCTCTTTACTAGCCTCTGT
>ML777033.1:418917-457008 GCA_009831015.1 Picea engelmannii | reverse complement strand
TTAGAAGAGCCCTAACCTCATCATCAAAGTCCACTTTTACAGAACTTAGTTGATTAGTAACCGTATTAAATTCATTTAAATGATTTGCAACAGACCCACCTTCTGACATCTTCATATTAAATAATCTCTTCATTAGAAATACCATATTCGATGCCGAGGGTTTTTCATACAATTTGGCCAACGTGTCCATCAAACCCTTCATTGTATTTTCTTTCGAAATATTGAAAGCCACCGACGCTGGCAGGCTCAGCCGTGTCGTTCCTAGAGCCTTTCTGTCAAGAATCTCTCATTCTTCATCCTTCATGGCAGTCGGCTTCTTTTCTACTCTGCTCAATGGTAGGAATAGATCCTTCTGATATAAATAGTCTTCCATCTGCATCTTCCATAACTGGTAGTTTTGGCTGTTAAATTTCTCGACCCTAAACTTTCCATCTTCCGACATTGCTCCCACTCGAACCAGGAACCCTCTTTTCCTGCGAGTTACCTTATGCTCTGATACCAGTTGTTATAAAAAACAGGACCGTGGAGAAATAAAATAAAACAAATGCAGAAACAAAACACAGAAGACACACAATACAAGAGAGACACATATTTACGTGGTTCACCCAGTGTGGGCTATGTCCACCAGAGAAATTGCTAGGTCCTTCCTTTATTATTATCCATCAAAAGAAGGGATACAACCTACAGCAAAACCCGTTGTAACTTCCTCTTCTTTCTCTCACAGTATCCTCTCTCAAAATACAATATTCACCACCATCCATAGCCGCGATACATTTCCCTCATAAAAGAGGGTTGCCTTCTAGGGAAAAAAACCCTAACATAATCTCTACCGTTAGTTCTGCGACCTTATAATGAATGGTCCAGATTTACAATGAAATGACAATATACTTTTACAAGGCAATTTTTGCTTCGGGGGACGCTGCCCTCGAACCCCCGCTGGGGGCCCGCTTACCCCCAAACCCCCCAGCCGGGGGGATAGCCCCCCCGGATCCCGCAGAGGGGGTACCCCCCCTCTGAACTCCCCCGCGTGGAAGAGTGTACATACTTCTTGGGTGTAAATACTTCATGGGGTATAAACACGGCTAAAATCAAGGACCTCTGAATCAGGAAGATAGTCAGGCTCCACAACCAACATTGAAATCGATTTTCCATATTTTCTATGGATGAGTTTGAATAAAATGGTAAGAGGTGTTAAATCCATATCCAAAGTAGAGAAGAGTAGCATTTACCATCAAGGTCTCACTAAAATGCTAGTTTTACATGAGCTTAGGAAACAAAGGATTAGTTGGAAAACCCTTATCACACAACACTTTCCCACAGAAAACAAATATGTGGAAGAAACCCATCATGCTCCAAAGAAAAGTAAGGAACCTCAAGAGAAAAAGAACAAGAAGGATAAGACAACTCCACCATCATCTAGGGTAGTGAGCCAACATGAAAAAGCAGGGTCCTCTTCCACAGTCAACAAGACTTCTAAAATCTCTGAATCAAAAGGTAAAAACAAATTATTTGAGGAGACTTCAACGATGGTAGTTGAGAAAGAGGGCCATCAGACAAAAATGATGGAGAAAGGGAAGCATAGTTCAGAAACTAAAAGTAAACAGTCTGTGGCACAACCCCTATCACCATTTCATAATTAAAGAAGAAGCAAAGGAAGATCGTGAGCATCTCTGATCTGGAACCTCCTTGTAAAAGAACTATGAGGAGCATGGCAAGGAAGGGAAAAACAATAGTCAGTCCTCATACACCAGAAGATCCAATCAACCTTACTTCCCTTTCTAAGGATTTACCAATCCAAGATGACATCCCTAGTTTGACCGAGGAGCAATCCACTATTACTTTATGTGGGATGAGGGAAGAAGTCGAGGAAAGGGAGTGTATTTAGCCAGTAATGATGGAGTCAACAAAGACCTTCAAAAAAGAACAAATGAGGAAAAGAATTGGGGAATTGAAAAAAAAAAATTAGGAACTCCAATAGGAAGTGAAGGAATATCAACTGTTGGACAGATATATCAAGAAAGAAAATGAGTAATTGAAAGAATCCAACCAACAAATTCAAGACAACCATGAAGGAACTTCTAACAAGCTCAAAAAGGCATTATGACTCCTACAATATGTTAGGTTCATCAAAAGGGAGATGAGAGAAGAGGCTTCAACCATCAATATCATTGATCCACCAAAGTAAAGAACACAGTCTCAAGTTTTGCAAAATTTTGGGTTTTGTTTTCAGTTGCATGAGGACATGCAATGATTTTGGCATGGGGGAATGTTGAGACCCAAAATTGACATCCACATTACCCTATTATACTCTTCACTTATACCTTTCTGGCCTACCTAAAGCTTGAGTGAATGATAAGAACGCTACCAATTGCCAGTAATAAGGTCATAAGGTAAAGTATGGTCAATTCATGCATTTTGTGGTTTATTGAGTTAAGGAATTAAATATTTCATGTACTAATGCTCGATTTGTCATATGTGAATCTTTGACCTCTAGATGGCTAGCATTCCTGTACCAGCTCAGTTATCTGGTACCCGCATGTCAAGACTGTTGCTGTCTGAATCCGGTACCAACGGCCACACTCTGTTATGATCTGGTACCAACGACCACGCTCTATTATGATCCGGTACCAACGGTCATGCTCTGTCATGATCCGGTACCACCTTTTGTGCCCTGTCATGATCTGGTACCATCTTCCTGTTACGATCTGGTACTAATATGGAAGATCCTAATGCACTAAGTTAAGTGCCAGATCTCGCCTAAGTCAATATGTGGACGTCTAATTGTTTTAGCAAGGCTATGTTAAGAAGAGTTTGTTAATTGCCTCATCCTCATGCACTTCGTGTCATGAGGATGAAGCTAAAGATGTAACCGAATGATTGAACTTAACAACTGATTGATTTGCAAATCGCTTCACCTCCTTGTGTTTCACGATTCAGACTATTAAATAGGCATGGCAAGGATGGTAGAGGTAAGTAGGAGAATTAGCATATTGACAATATGTGAAGCCGCATGTGATGGTACAGAACATTTTCTGAGTAAAGATTAATAGAATGTCATTTATCTCCATGTTCTGATTATCTATGATTAAGTATGAGTTGATTTGTTAACAAGAGTTTCGATTTTATGCTTTGAAATGTGAGTGAGAGTAATGTGTGTGTTGAAAGCAAGCTTCCTGTAGACTTCAATAGCTAACCTGTTGAAGCGGCAAGGACCCACCACCCAACCAAGGTCAGCCTCTTTGTAGATTAGCATTAGTATTTGTTTTTAGTAGTATAAACATTAAGTTATCTAAAGATTTAAATATGATTAGATGATAGCAGTATAGATTAGATTAAGATTTCCATTCTATAATTGCTTAAAGATCTTTAATTGCTCTATTTTTACATATGCCCTATTTTTGTTCTCATGAATTTGATTTCCTTCAGTGATCATAGATGTTGGCAGCAATAGTAAAAAATACTTGGATAAGAACTAGTGAAGTTCATTGTGAACCACAGCAAAACCAACATATTGACTATTGAACTACCCATGCTATACTTTGTTGATTGATGTGTGATTTCTTTTCAGAAGTGTGGATTGCATAGTTAGTTTTTTGGGTCAGATATCAAAGTTGATCTATCAAACTAATCCATCTCATACTTGCATGTGCCATAATGGAATAGATAGCCTCTTTGAGAAAGACAACCAAATTACATTGCAGTTTGTTATTTTGATTTGTTTCCAGCATGCATAATCTAGTTTAATTCTATACTCATGACATTAGAAATTACTTTTCTTACTGGTGTCTTTTAACTCTGTTGATTACGAATCCTGGATTGATAATTAATGAGTGCATTATACTAAAAATATAAGTATCACAACAGAGAGTATTCTCAAGAATAAGTTTAACCCTTTTTCGTGCCTGAGGGACTAAATTTTCAAAAAATGGACATTCTCCTTGGCTTTGGTTTATCTCTTTTTCAGGCCTTGGAGATTACTTACAAAAAAGGAACCCCCTCGGAGTCCACAGTTAATCTATTTTCAGACTCCCTAAATATGAAAAGATTTTCGAGTGATCTTGTTCCTTTCACACGCATTAATTGGTCCAGAAAGAACATCTATTTGGCATAAGTTTAACCCTTTTTTTGGCCAATAGATTATCCAGGAAAAAGGTATGCCTCAAGAGACTTGTCTCGCTGGGAGAGTTCTCCTAAGTTATATTTTAGATTTTTTTGAGCTAGGGAGACGAAACCTATAAAAAGGCTATAAGTCCATATTTAAGATCTTTTAAGACTCCTTAAAATTGAAAATTTCGTCGAGTTATATTGTCTCAATCACACTCGTTAAAACGGTTTTGAAGAGACGTCCTTTCAGTACAATTTTAACCCTATTTCGAATCGACTGGACTAGTTACAAAAAAGGAACTCCCTGGAGTCTTCTTTAGCATTTTTCTAGAGTCTCTAAACATGAAAAAACCACTGAGCTTACCTTCTCTGGGATCGTAAAAATTCACATAGAAGGAGTCTTATTGTGTCATGCTTAATCACATCGCATGTCTCATCCTTGCATCTTTGGCCTAATGTCTGCTCCATGTTTCTCTCAACTGAACCTTCAAAGCATTCCTTAAATGAAAGCCTTGTAGCATTTTTTTCCCTTGCAATACAACACCTTGAACCATGGAGGAATTTTCCCCGAGTGTCCTTATCCTACACATGTCGTCTTTCCATGAGCATTAGTATGTTCCATGCACTTGGAACCAGTTTACTTGCTGGTGCAGACCCCCAAACCCTTGGGTTGAGGTCCGCACATGATCGATCTAAATCTGCCCTTGAGTCTGATTGACTCTTCGTGTTCCCCATAGGCCTTTATGAGTGTGCCCACATGATCAAACACCAAGCGCCAACACAAATCTCCTTTCATGCAATAACATCACGCCCTTCTCTAATCTGGGACTTCGGATCTCGCAATTTCGCGATCCTTGATGTTGATTTTATCGGCCCTCTATTATTGAAACCCAAAATGTCGATTCCCCAAAATGTATTCAACAAAGGATAGCTTCTCACATAAATTTTCGTCGATTCAGAGTTTCGGACTTCGCGACTTCACAAATCCGGATGAAAGACTTCTGTCTCGCCAACCTACGAAACCCTGAAATAGTCAACGAAGCTTGACTCCGCCTAGTGACAAGTGCGCCACCTGTCCACTCAAACGCTTTCTATCTCTGACGTGGACTCCTGCCACCTGTCACTCTTCCCAATTTTCAGGCCTCTCGATCCCAAACCACTGTCTCCTTCGTTTCCTGACACCCGAAGTGTCGAAATCCTGAAACTCCACTCCAATTCCTGTCGCAACTCGCGACTTCGGGACTTTCGTTCCACTGTGCTCAACTCCTTGTCATCAGGATCCCCAAAATGGTGAAATGATCTGACGACTTGTGCAAAGCATGATCAATGGTCCACGTTGATTCTTACCTCACAATGGGTGGATTCATCCAACGCTTGTCCTTCTTGTAGATTCATTGGAATCCCATGGTCCTCGCAACTTTGTGAATTCTCCACAGATAATTTTGACCGCTCGTTACTCCTAGAAAACTTCTACGAAATAAACCAAGGTTATTCCTTATGAACTTTACTTCTACTGGATGACTTTGACCCTCATCTCCCTTTGAAGTAGTTCCACCTCCATCCTCCTTTGAAGTGTTCAAAGGTATTATCCCTCCTAAGCTTTCTTTTCCAAACTCAAGTCTCAAAAGGACCCCTACGCGCACTCCTTGCGGTAGACATTCAAATACTTCTAAGTATTTGATTCTTCAACTCTGTGCACTCCCTGCAATAATAGTCCTTCAACTCTCCCCTTGGTTGATAAGTTCTAAGCTTTCAACCAGCCTGCGCACACCTTGCATGGCTTTTGTGCTTCACTTGTACTTCTGTTGGAATGAGAACAACGATATCCCTCCTAAGCTTTTAGAGATAACCTATGAACCTTCGTCAACGCACTCCTTGAAAGAACTCTCACTCAGGAAGAGAAACAATTGAAACTCATTCTCTTTCTCTCTCAGACTTCATACATTCAACATGAAATCATACATACACATGGTATTAAAGAAAATACATAACAGAGAGAATAAAATAACTATTAGCATACCATTCAGCTTGTATACACAGAAAACTTCATAACACCATGAGTCTGATTCAAAGATCCATATATTAATTCAAAGCTTCTGTACATGGGTTCTTCTTTACAGCTCTCTCTCTGCAGCTCTCTTCTTTTGTGCTATGCTAATAATACAACTAACTAATGATACAAAGGCGACGGTGTCTATATCCATTTTCCCTCCTGTTCCTAAAACTGTCTAATCTATCATTCAAGTCTACCTACTTTCATTAACTACGCATAAATGCCTTAATGTTTTACATATGAGATAAATCGCTCAAGATTTATTTACAACCTCCAAGATATAAATTCAAGTACACCATCTTCCTAACTATTACATTAATATCCGCTCCCTTAAACTTTCGAAACATTTCAAAATGTGAAAAATGTGTGTTGCACTTTCCAGCTGTCCTTCACCTCCACGCTCGCTTGACTTATTACGATGCTCCTGCATCACTTTCTCACGATACTCATTCCTCCTTTGTAACATAGCATTCTTTTATTATTTTTCAAGCTCGTTCAAAATTTGAAAAAGACAACAAAAATAAAATATTCCAAAAAGAGGGGATGGGATATACATTTTATTTTATTCAGAAACAAGATAGTCTCCCCTGGACAAAGCACATCCTTTTTTTTATTCTCCAAGCATTGGGATTTAGTATGACCTTAGGAAGTTTTTAACGCTGCATAGAGTTGTGTCATCCTCCATATTGTTACTCTTCCAAAAATATGGAGAGTTTGTGGTGCCTCATGTGTCACATACTTATGTCAATTTTACTCTTCGTGAGTCTCATCATTTTTCATGCTTTTGTCCAAGGGAATTTTTATCCAACATGAGACATCCATTCTGCATTTGATCTCTTGACCTTCACGAGTTGGCCATCCCAAGAGTTCAGTCAATTCCAGATTCAAAATTGATGAAGTTATGTGCGTGATGATCAAGATCCTCCAGTATTTCCCCGACGACATGTTGAAGATCCCAAAGTAGTGAGTCTTACACTCCTATTGTACTCCTACCTAAGTTTTGAATATATTGAATATGTTTCTCGAGTTATGAATCTCCTCATCTTCAGCCGTAGGCATCAATGCTTCTTGAAGATGCATATTATATTGTACTTAAATATCATAAAATGATTTTGAGATATAGATCAGCTATGTATTTCTCGCGGATACACTTTATAGACATTTATATGACATGTATTTACAGTGTATTTGAATGGAATCCATGATTAGTTCATCCTGAGCATAGGTATTCCCGCCTCAGAGATATTTTCATTGTTTTGCAGATGGCACCTCCCAAACTTTGGTCCCGAGCTCACTCGACTCTATGCCTTCCCACTGGTAAATATATTGTAATGTATTTCGGCCATCATTTGCTCTTTTGAGCTCACACATTAGGGGGCATCTGTTATATTCCAAAAATTCCCTACCTATCCATACATGGAATTCGTTAGAGTTTAAGATATTATTAGGTTTCTTTTCAATTGACTAGATAACCATAGCATAGATAGGATCACTGAGAGAAACACAATCACTAGAGACACATCATTTGTCCTGGGAAACCCTCATGGGGGAGAAAACCCAATTTTTTTTTCCTTAATATAGATAGCTAATACAATGCCAAGAGAATAAACCAAACACTACATAAATTCCTCTCCCAAGTAGTGTGCCTCTCTCTCTTCCTTGTTCTCCAACTACAGCTCCAAACTTGCACTCTGGATAATCGAAATGACTGACTGACTAAATGAGGTGCTGGCCTCTTTTATTTATACAATCTGGTAGGTGTTGAAAGGAAGTGTCTTTTCACTAGCAGAGCCCACTTCTCTTTTTGGGTGGTTAGAACCACATTAATTTATTTTGGGGGGCGACTTCTCATTTTGCATATTAAAATTAGGATTTTTCCAATCCGCAAAAGGGGATTTGGTCATTTACAAAGCCCGGCATGATCAATCCAGAAAAGGGGATTGATATAATGAATAATACATCAATAATAAATAGAATACTCTTTGCAGTTACAATATTTCAACACCCCCCCTTAAAAATAAGGTTATTCTACAACAACATTAGGTGAGAGAGAGGGAAACATCATCAACAACATCTGGAACACTAATTGGTGTATCTATAAATCATCGAAATTTTTTCTCATCATCAATATCATCAACAACACAACACAAAGGATTGAGCATCATCAACATCATCACTAGGCTGAGAGTCTTCAGCACGAAGTTGGAATCACAACACGAAGATGGCTACACAATATCATTAGCATGAATCTAGCATCACAGTACAATACTGGAAACACAACATCATCAACATGAAGTTGGCATCAGAACACGAGGCTAGAAACACATCATCATAGCATGAGGATGGAAACACATCATCATGGCATGAGGCTGGCAACACATCATCACAACACGAAGCTGGCAACACATCATCACAACACGAGGATGGCACATCATCATAGCACGAGGTTGTCACATTATCATCACAACACGAGGATGGATACACATCATCACAACATGAAGTTGGAAACACATCATCACAACATGAGGCTGGCACATCATCACAGCATGAGGTTGGCACATCATCATAGCATGAGGTTGGCACATCATCAACACGAGGCCAGAATCACAACACTAGGCTGACAACACAATGCTACTCCCCCTTTCTAGGGAGGTCCTTAAGGACTACACCAATATTATCTTGAAAGCACTCAAAATTTACATGAGATAGAGGCTTGGTAAACACATCAACACCCTATTCATCCATTCTAACATACTGGAGCTTTATGGCTCCCCTCTGCACCATATCACAAATGTAATGATATCAGATCTCTATG
The DNA here is from genome assembly GCA_009831015.1 of Picea engelmannii. NCBI lineage: Eukaryota > Viridiplantae > Streptophyta > Pinopsida > Pinales > Pinaceae > Picea > Picea engelmannii. The sequence continues at coordinate 448,036 of ML777033.1, read as the reverse complement.
TGTTTTGACTTGTCATGGAACACAGGGTTCAATGTCATCTTTATGTAGCTCTGGTTAGCACACAGGATCATGGTTTCTTCCATATCTATATCGAATAGACCTATCAACAACTTCTGAAGCCATATGGCTTCACAGCTGGCAGAACATGAAACAATGTATTCTTCTTCTGTCATGATGAGAGCAATGCTTGATTTCTTCTTATTCTGCCATGAGATTATGGATGACCCCATACTGAAACAACATCCTAAAGTTCTCTTCTTGTCAGAGACACTTCCAGCCCAATATGAATCAGTATAACCACTCAGTCTGAAGTCATTATCTCAATCATAATTGAGACCACACTCTAATGTACCCTTAAAGTACCTCATCACATGTTTTGCAGCAACCAGGTGAACACGTCTGGGATCTACTAGAAACTGACTCAAGGTGTTCACAACAAAACATATATCTGGACTGGTGTTCGTCAGATACATCAACGATCCAATGATCTGTCTGTACAACGTAGCATCAATCAATTCTGACAAAGTATCAACCAGGAGCTTCAAGTTTTTTTCCATGGGTGTATTCATGGACTTTCACTCCAACATATCAAATCTCTTCAGTATTTCAACTGCATATTTCCCTTGGTTAAGGAAGATCCTTTATGGGCTCTGCCAGACCTCAAGACCTAAGAAATAGTGCATTAGGCCAAGGTATTTGATCTCAAATTCTACAGCGGGCTTCTTCTTACATTTAGTGATGATATTTTCTTCTCCAGTTAAGAATAATTCATCCACATATAGCAGCGATATAACAAGCTCATCATTCATAACCTTGAAGTTTAGAGTCAACTTTACACTTGGTAAATCCAAAGCTCGTAAAAAAACTATCAATCCTTCCATACCAAGCTCTAGGAGTTTGCTTCAATCCATACAGATCCTTCTTCAACTTGCACACATGAGTATTCTTGTCTTCAACTTCAAATCCTTGAGGTTGTTCTATATACACTTATTCTTCAATGACACCATTCAAGAAAGTAGTTTTCACGTCCATCTAGTGTAACTTCCACTTCATCCTAGCTGCAAGGGTTATGATGGTTCTAATTAAAGTGTATCTGGCTACAGGAGAAAACATCTCTTCATAATCAATTCCTTCCTTTTGAGAAAATCCATGAGAAACAAACCTTTCTTTATATTTCTCAATACTTCTGTCAGCAACATGTTTTATTTTGAAAATCCATTTGGAAGATACCACATCCTTTCTCTTTGGTCTGGGAACTATTTCCCATACATCATTATTTATGATGGATTGGTATTCTTTTGTCATGGAATCTGCCCATTCTTTCTTCTTAATGGCTTATTCAAAGAAGGTAGGCTTCTTCTCTAAGAGATCACACATCAAAGTTATATAATTGGAGAATGGCTTAGGCTTATTCACTTGTCTCATGGTTCCTTCGGGGACACCGTACTTCTCTCCATATTGAATAAGTTCCCTTGGAAAGGATGGCTTTCTTTTGTGGGAGATCATAATCTGGGGAGGTTCTTGAGATTCTACTATGTCATGATCTTCTATAATCTCCTCATCAGGAGAATCTATGACTTCCCTCACTAGTTCTGCAACTCTGGGAGCTACAGGTTCCTCTTCATATAATTCTTCAAGCTAGCATATTCATCAAAGGTTACATCCCTTCTGATTTCAATATGATGGTAACCTGGTATATAAACTATGAAGGCCTTGGAGACCTCATAGTATCCAAACAATATTCCCTTCTTTCCTGAACGGTCCATCTTGGTTCGCTTCTCTTTTGGAATATGTACAAATACTGGGCAACCAAATATTTTGATATGGCTTACTTCTGGCTTCTTTTCGGAGAACATCTCTTTAGGGGTCTTGAACCCAATTGCACTATGGGACAATCTGTTTTGTACATATATTGTTTCTTTTGTTGCTTCTTCCCATAAGAACATTGGAAGATCTTGATCATGGATCATGGTCTTCGTTGCTTCCATTATAGTTCCGTTCTTTCTTTTTTCTACACCATTTTGTTGAGGATTGTAGGGAGTGGTGAGCTACCTCTTGATCCTAACATCTTTGTAAAAGTGTACAAACTATTTTGAGGTGTATTCTCCTCCATTATATGACCTAAGTATCTTGATCTTTCTTTCAGAAAGATTCTCTATCAAGGCTTTGAACTCCTTGAATTTACTAAACACTTCATCTTTTGATTTCAAAAAGTAAAACCAGGTTTTACAAGAATAGTCATCAATAAAAGATACATAGTATACATACCCATTGATGGAGGATGATGGAATTGGGCCACACACGTCTGAGTGAATGATCTCTAGGACTCCTTTTGTTTTATCATCTCTCTTCGGAAAAGGGTTATTGATGTTCTTTCCTTGCACACCCATTGCACACACCTTCATGGTCAACCTTGAGTTCTGGCAGACTTGTGACTGCCTTGCTTACATAACGTAATTCCTTGTATTTGATGTGGGATAATATTCTATGCCAAATTTCACGTTAATTCTCAATGGAGTGGGTCATGGCTGCTTCTGAGTGACCCTTTATCTTATACAAGCCACCTTCTTCTTTTCCAATAAAAATTGCGTCTTCCATGGTTTTTCCTTTGGCCCACATAAGAACTTCTCCATCTATGAAGGCAACTCTGAAGCCTTTATTTTCTAGAGTTGATATGGAGATTAAGTTCTTTGTCAAACCTGGTACGTATAGTACATCCTTCATCTTCATTGGGGTCCCTGAATTAAGATTGTAATTTGATTCTCCTACTCCCTTGATAGGGTATTGATAATCATCTCCAAGTGTAACTTTCTGAGAAAAAATCTTTTCTGAAAGGAAAGAGAGAATGTCTCTTTGACCTGTCATGTTCTTGGAAGCACCACTATCAATGAGCCAAGTGTCCTCGCCAAGTGATACTGATCCTAAGAGGGCAGAGATTAATACATAGTCTTCAATTCATTCTTTTATCATCTTTGTGGGTGGCTCTTCATCTTCAACTGCATGGGCATGGTGCCTCTTTTTTTTCCTCTTGTATTCTTCTTGTCTAGCTGGAAAATGTTTCACAATATGTCCCATCTTGTCACAACGGTAGCATTGGTGGGATGAAAAATCGTTTTCTCTTCTTTGTCCTTTCTGAAACTTCTGGAATCTCCTTGGTTGAGATTATTTATGTATGAATTTGTTTTGGGAATGAGAATCCTTATGATATTCTTTCTGGAATTAAGACTTCTTTCTTCCTCCTTTAGTGTGAGTAGCTAGGGCTTGATCTTCATCTCTTGATATAAAATCTTCTCTGTTAGATACTCTTGATTCTTCTTGAATACATTCTTCCCAAAGACGATCAAATTGTAGTTTCTCCTTTCTGACACAAATAGTTTGGATGAATGCATCCAAAGGTCTTGTGAGACCATTAATGGCCATCATTATGAGTTTGTATTCATCTATAGTATCTCCATTTTTTTCTAGTTGTTCTTTGAATTGTGATATTCTGGAGAAATATTCCTGAATTGTTTCTCCTTTCTGCATCCTTGTATTCTTGAGATGAGTTCTTAGATTCATCTTCTGATTTATGTTCTTTCCTTCATATAATCTAGTTAGGGCATCAAACATTTCTTTTGGAGTCTTATTTTAAGACACTTGAGGAATCAAGTGAACTTTGATAGAATATGCAATGATTCTTTTGGCCCTAATTGTGTCCTTTTGGTGTTTTTCTTTAGTTGAAGCAACGACGGGTTCTGGTACATCTTATTTAATGAATCTTGCTAGTTCATTCTCTTAAATAATGAGTCCAATCCTATACTTCCACACACGAAATTTTTTCATTGTCAATAATCTTAGTTCTTGCAGACATCTTTTACCTAGAGCTTGGAAAATGACCAAAAAATGAAAATTCTCATAATTGAATTTTGAACTTACCAAGAGGTGCACTTGGCTGAGGCGAGTAGCCTGGTGTGGTTAGATTTCATAAAATCCAAATTTTTCCCCTTCAAACTTGACCAACGGATTTCTGGACTGGTGCTTCTGGTTTTTTGGTACTTCTGGTTTTCTGGTACTTCTGGTTTCCCGGTACTTCTAGTTTTCTAGTACTGGGAAAATATAGGGTTTCACTTTCTGGGAGTTCTATCCACTGAAAAGGTGCACTGAAGGTGCCAAAGAGTTCCTTGGGCTAGGGTGCACTTTTCTAGATGACTTTTGGGATGAAATTCCTCTTCAATAAAAAGCCCTAATTTCCTTGTACAACAACAGTGACGTTTTTATGTTTCTTGTGAAAGATGCTCTCTTCAACTTACCTTTGATACCATGTTAGAGTTTAATCTATTATTAGGTTTCTTTTCAATTTACTAGATGACCATAGCATAGATAGGATCACTAAGAGAAACACAATCATAAGAGACACATCATTTATTCTGGGAAGCCCTCATGGGGGATAAAACCCAACAAAAACTTCCTTAATATAGATAGCCAATACAATGCCAAGAGAGTAAACCAAACACTACATAAAGTCCTCTCCCAAGTAATGTGCCTCTCTCTCTTCCTTCTTCCCCAACTGTAGATCCAAACTTTTGCTCTGGATAATCGAAATGAGTGAGTGACTAAATGAGGCGTTGGCCTCCTCTATTTATACAATTTGGAAGGTGCTGAAAGGAAGTGTATTTTCACTGGTAGGGCTGACTTCTCTTTCTGGGTGGTTAGAACCACTTTAATTTATTATGTGGCCTACTTCTCATTTTTCATATTACAATTAGGGTTTGACCAATCCGCAAAAGGGGATTTGGTCATTTATAATGCCCGACATGATCAATCCACAAAAGGGGATTGATCTAATGAATAATACATCAATAATAAATATAATACTCTTTGCAGTTACAATATTTCAACAGAATTGGCCTTTCCACTTACACAATTTGTCAATTTACTGCTGAGGATCCTTTCTAAACAACCTTTTTTGGAACATGTACGCTCCTTGTTGAACTATATCTCGCGTACACATGCTAGTTGCATACTAGAAAACCCACATACATACGCGAGATGCATGCTAGACAAACCACGTTTACCCCCAAAATTTGCAAAAAATATATAATTGCAAGGAATTCAACGAAGTTTACGGGCTATCGATAGTTTTCCAACCATTCCACCCATTGTAGCTCGTCCCCAAACTGAATAATCATATTTTTCTAATACAAAAAGAGGTCTTGGGGTCCCATTTACAACAACAAGTAATCGAACAAAGAAACTCTACCAAAATCCCTTCCCCTTCTAGCCCAAGTTTTGCAGCCCTTTCTGATATTTGGCCTCAACATTCCCTCTCTAGCCCTTTCTCCTTATACAATCCTTTTCGTTTTCCCAAAGAGATAAGTTGGTTGTGAGAGGCAAGCATGGGAATGATGCACTTGGAGCAACAATAAGAGGAGCCTGAACCTAGTTCGCAGAGCATTTTCTAATAAGAGAGTTGTAATCTTTCTGATCTTCATATTGAATAAAAGAGTCATTTCCTGTCCTAATGCAATTTGTCTTTATATATTTATTGATTAATGCATATATGATTATATTTTAATATTAACAGTGACAAGTAGATATTGTATATTTGTAGCATTGTTTGCCTAAGTGTTCTTGCAGGTCAACTTTGGGAGGAGACCCGCAATCTAGGAAGCTACAAAGGTGAAGAAGGTCAACATCGGACGTTAGGACCAAAGGTACTTCCTTCCCTCTCTTGTCTTTCAGTTTAAATATGTTTGGGATAGATTAGGATTAGGACTGTCTTTTAAGGGAAGTCAGTGCTTTGGCTGTACCTCAACCCAATATAGTAGTAGGGGGATTTTTCCCACTATCAATCTAACTCGGCCAAACCAATAGAAATATCATTGAATTCCAATGATATCAAGGTTTCAGAATTACAATTTCCAATGGATTAAGCATAATCCTTAAAGGTGTCTGTATTTCATAATTACAATTCATAATGAAAAAATTTAAAGAATTATAATTCCCAATGCAAGGTTAGGATGTTATATTACAATTTTAGTTACATCAATGTGCTCTCACACACATTTATACCAATTAGGTTCCTTCTCTGGATTATGATTGATAAGATGTGGTCATGAGCAAATTCAAATATCTTTAATGATGGTATAATTATTCCTTTTTATATAGTTCACTATCATGTTTTGTGATTTTTTGGTCATGAATGACTTGTTGATTTTTATCATCAAGGATTTCATAATTAAAATTTCTAATGGAGTAGCCATCATACCTAAAGGTGTTTGTATTTCATAATTACAATTCCCAATGCAAAAAAAAACTTGAAGAAATACAATTCCCAATGCAAAAAAAAACTTGAAGAAATACAATTCCCAATGAAAATAAGTGTCTATATTAAAATTTTAATCACTTTAAATTAGCATACTAATTTATACTAAGTAGGTTGCTTCTTTTTATCATGATGACAAGATGTGGTTATAAGTGATTGTAGTCTACATGTTATACATTTTGTGGAGGCATGAGTGATATTCATCTATAAGTTGAGGCAAAGGACCTATATCCACATGTTAGGTTCCTACCCTAACCCTCTTAATTATGATACGTTATTGATGTATGATGTCGATTTCCTTGAATAATGCCCACTAAATAGTTAGTTAATAGTTTTTCATTGTAAAAGGGTCATATTTATTAATAAGGTCCAAATTAGTTAGTAAGCCCTAATTATAAGTGGACTCGTAGGTAGTTAATATTATATTTTGATAACTATATATTGAGTAGAAGGTTATGCGACATTTTTTCAAGAATTGTTATTTTATTTTGAGATTTTCTCTAGGAGGTTTCCCCCCTTGAAGAGGAAAGTGACCATAGCTCTCTATTTTTTATTATCAAGAGATATTTCTCAAGGTTTATCTATTTTCTCTTGTGTTTTTTTTTTGCACTACATTTATGTGATTTCTCTGAGGTTTTATGGTTAATTATATTGCAAGTGGTTTCACAGCTCTTTCTTGGGCCAAAAAAGGGAGAATTGTTTTTCTCTATTTGCAATTTTTTGACTGAAAAAGAGGACAACAACATTCAGATCAATTTATGAAATTTATATGAATAATTTGAAGAAACCATCCATATATATGAATTACTCTTGAAAAAATACCCAAGTTCAAAAAAAAAAATCCAAAATGCAGTCTGGGAAGTGGAGTTATCATTGATTTAAAATCAATTTTTTTGGTGTTTTTTTCCAGTGACAACTGGGAATTTCACAGATTGGATATATTTTGATAGAGTTCACATATTTCATTGAAATGGGTGCTACTAGATCTATAGAAACTATGGAATTTCATAATTGTTGTCATAATAGCCAATCTGAGAAGAATAACAAAAGTTATGATCATTTTACCTTTTCAACCTCAAACCCTACCTTGAAAAGTAAGTTATTTTTCGGTGATTGTAAATCTTTTTCTTGGGTCAACAAGATCCTAAATTTTTAAAATTCCTTTTTAGATGAATGATATAGGATCTTAAGATAACACAATGATCTATCATTTAGTGGATAAAATTGTGGTCAAGGAAGAATACACACAAGAAATACAAGTGGAATCACATTTTTGAAACCCTTGTAGCACATGTTGGTACCCCTTCAAGTAGTACTACATAAGACAGTGCCTATATATGGAATATGTCTTCCATGTACCCTGTAGTATATAGGAAGTCCCCTAGCTATACCTAAAACTAGATTTAGATAAACTAATCATCCATCTTGTTCTTATAGTACACCGAGAACCACACTCAGGGAGATCACCCTCAAGTACCTAAGTAGTCGAGTAGTATGGCTAAGGGAACAATTGAGACTCCTTAGTTAGTGATATGAGATATTTGGCCAAGTAATAATGTTGTAACAGACACGTATATCAAAGAGTTATAACACCTGACACTCCCTTTTCCTCAAGACCCGGTTAAATTTTAAAGTGAACTCACTCATGGTGGAACCCTATAAACCACCTCATACCAACACATTGGACAATATGACAAACCACTCTACTAGCATTATGTTGGACAGACTGGAAGGTAACCTTCAACAACTTTAGAACACCATTAAAGGTTGGGATCAAAATTTGGATGAGAACTTGGATAAGAAGTTAGATGAGAAGTTGAATCAAAAAAATTAGCATACCCCAGTTAAATTGGAAAAATTGGTTAAGAAGTTGGATGAGAAGTTGAATCAACAAAATCAAGAGACCCTCATCATCTTGGAAAAGATGTTGAAAGAGAATTTGGTGATTATCCCAACTCAAGGCACACCATAAAAAGAATCTTGGAATGCACAACACATTCAGCCACACCACGAAAAAACTTCTAACTCGGGGATTTTTAGCCACCAAAAACCCTCTTTGGGTCGTCACAACCATAGAAAAATGGATAATAACATATGGAAACGTTTTCCTAAAGTGGACCTAAAACATTTTGATGATTCTCACTCATCACAATGGGTCGCCCATATGTAACATCACTTTTCTCTCCACAAAATTACTGTTGACATGATGAAACTTAGGGTGGGGGTGTTGTATCTAGATCTAGAACGATGGAAATGGTGGGAATGGAACAAAAAATACTATGTAGGCTACATCACCTGGATTCATTTTCTTAATGTTATCCATGCACATTTCAAGAGAGATACTCACTATTTGGAGTGACTTACCAAGTTACACCAAATAGGCTCAATCATAGAATTTATGTCAACCTTTGATCAATTATCCATATATACAAAGAACTTAACATATTATTTATATAAATAATGTTTCATTAGTGGTATCAAGGGAAGTACTGATCCAGTAGAAAAACATCCAGCCAGAAGATGTAACATGGGAACCAACAACAATTCTACAACAATTTCCCCACCTTCAACCTTGAGCAGAATGTTTCTTTTGAAGGGGGAGGGAATGTTAGGGTCCTACTCTGATCCCCCTACTTAAGATAATTTATTAATTTATTAGGCCACCTTCCTTGAATAAGGACCACTAAATAGTTAGTTAATAGTCAGTCATTGTAAAAATGGTCCTCTTTATTAATAATTCCCAAATTAGTTAGTAGGCCCTAATTATAAATGGACTCATAGGTAGTTAATATTGTCTTTTGATAGTTGTATATTGATTACAAGGTTATGTAATGTTTTGTCAATAATTATTATTTTATTTTGAGCTTTATTGTGGGAGGTTTCCCCCTTGAAGAGGCAAGTGAACATAACTCTTTGATTTTTATTATCAAGAGATATTTCTTAGGGTTTATCTATTTTCTCTTGTGTTCTTTGGTTTTGCACTACACTTTTTGTGATTGCTCTGAATTTTTGGGGTGAAGTAAATTACACCACCTCATAGCTTGGAGCATGGAACATGTGCTCTATATTGTTGAATTCATCATTCCTTGGGACCTCGATACACCATTTCCTAATTAGATTCAAATTCCAATCAATATTGAACTGAATGACAAAAGTTGCATTCCTAATGAGATTCAAATGCCAATAAATAATGAATTAAACAACAAAAGTCACAAAATTATGTTGAGAGTTGATACTTCTAGACTCTTTCTAAACTAGAGAATGGAGATCAATATGAATATATACTATTTTTAATTCAAAAGTATATTTCTTAAATACTTTCAAAGGTTAGTAACAATCCTATTGACGACACTTGATTTATTTGTTCTTTCAATTATATAACATGGAATCAATAATTTTAGATGTTTGTAATAGCAATGGTAAAAATGAATGAAGAAAATGAAGCAGGACATACTAGCTCTATAAATCTTACATGTTCCCCCAAAAAGTTAAGGTGACCTTGCAAAACAAATTCTTTAAACCCAAGCTAGATTGTTGTTGTTTCACCAAATTGATTAAATTTTTAAAAAGGGAAATACTCAATGGAATAGATTTTAAAATGTCTTCAATTTATTTTGAGGATCGTTTTGTAGGCTAGAAGGTTTGTGTTATAATGAATGGTTCATTTGATGTTGGATTTTTTTACGAGTGTTAGAGTAGGAAACACTACTAGAGTCTCGTAAGATTTCATATTTAAGGAAGGATTTTTTATTCCTATGTCTAATGAAAATGTTAGGAACCAAATACCAAGATAGCATAGATAAACCTCAGAATAAGTACTCAACACCTTGAAAAAGAGGGAATTTCAGATAATAAGCCTCTTCGAGGGGGATACCTCCTTATACACCACATAGATTTCCAAATACAATATGATTCCAAATGAAAAGGTCTCCTTGGTATATATATAGGAGACTAGGAGGTACAGTTACAACTAATGGACCCAAGCCAACATAAATAATTAACATTACTAATGTAATATGCCCTAATTAAGTGGTAATGTGCCACTATTTAGGGCTTAAAATGCCCCTCCCTTTCAGACAAGTGTTGTCCGTAATGCTTGAATAATTTTGGATGCTTCTGTATAAAAGAATCATCTTCCCAAGTGGAATCTTCAGCAGTTAGTTTCCTCCACTTAATGAGATACTATGAAATGGATCTATTCCTCAGCTGGCGAATTATTGTGCCAATGATAGCTTCAGGATCCAATACGATTTTTCCTTCCTCGTCAAGTTATGGAAATATAGTTTGAACTGTGATCTTGTCACCAATAACCTTCTTTAAGCATGAAACATGGAAAAGTGGGTGTACTCGTGAAGATGCAGGCAACTCCTATTTGTATGCCATAGTACCAATCTTTTGCAACACCTTATAAGGGACATAGTAATTTGGTGATAATTTACTATCCTTTTTGGCTTTCTTGAGGGACATATATTTGTATGGTTGTAGTCTTAAAAACACCTAATCCCCTACTTCAAAACTTCTTTCACTATGATGTTGATCTACTTGTTGTTTCATGCAATTCTGTGCCATGGTCAGGTTGTCCTTTAAGATTTGGAGAACTTGTTGTTGATGCTCGGTGTGATCTTCCACTGCTTGAACCTTAGATTTTTATTTTAGATAATAAGTGATGGAAGGAGGGTGGTATCCATAGAATGTCATAAATGGTGTCATTTTTGTTGCAATATGAAAGGATGTATTATACCACCATTCTTCCAAGGGTAACCATTTGAACCATTTCTTTTTTTTATCATAGACAAAGAAACGAAGGTATCCTTCCATAAATTTGTTCACTATCTCGATTTTTCCATCAAATTGAGGATGATAGGATGAACTATGAGCCAATTGAGTACCCAAAAAAGAAAATAATGCTGTCCAAAAAGTCCAGTGAAGATGGGATCTATGCCACTTACAATAATCTTTGGGATTCCATGTAGCTTTTGAACTGTCTCCATGAATGCAGTGGCAACTATATTGGATTTGAAGGGATGAGAGAGTGCGCAAAAGTTTGCATACCTGTTTAGTCTACAAACAATCACCATGATGACACTCTGTCCTTCAGACTTCGGTAACCCTTTGATGAAATCCATGGAAACCTCCTCCCAATGCTGACTTGGGATGGTTAATGGTTGTAAAAGACCTAGGGTCTTAATTGTTTCTATTGGATTACTGAGAGGGGTGGGGGGTGAATCAGTAATAGAGAAATATAATCTTTTTTAACCATAAAATGCAAGTGTTATATCAATGTAGCATTATCATCCAATAACTGCAGAGTAAATAAACAATGAACAAATGAGCAATCATACACATACACAGTACACTAGTGTTTTTACGTGGAAACCCAAAGCGGGAGAAAAGAACATAATGTTTTTTATTATATATATTTAATAATTACATTCATTGGAAGCACCAAATTCCTTTTTTTTCCAACTGCAACTGGAAGGAGGCTTTAAGCCCCCAGTTTCATAGGCTACAACCTGAGGGAAGATCCAACTCCCCAATTCTTTGGCAACAATCAGAAGGAGGCTACAACCCCCTATCTTCTCTAGCTACAATTGGAAGGTGGCTACAACCACCTGTCCTTTCCCGGTCCAACCACCCTGAAGTAGAAGTAGAATGATGGAACCACTCTTACATTATCACTGTGAGATATAATGTTGTAAACTTGTACCAATAAACCTCTAATCAACTTGTAAAAACATGTACCAATAACATGTTCCAACATGTACCATACATCAACCTGTACCTTAACCTATACCATAAACAAATGCATCAACCATGCACCAAACTTGTATAAATAACCTGTCACAATAACCTGTCCAAACAACCTGTAATCAACTTGTACCATAAACAAGTGCATCAACCATGCACCAACCTGTACCATCAACGAGTGCATCAACTATGCACCAATATGTACCAATCATGCATCAAATACACATAAAATATGACTCATCAATATGTACCAACATCATCAACTATACACCTCATGTATGTGACAACTCATCAACTACTTGTCTCAAACATGTACATCAACCAAAATCCCTCATCAATTTCATCATCCAAATCTGATTTGTAACCTTGTAATAGACTTGGTGTATATGATCACATACCTGCAAACCTTCCTTAAATTTAACAAAAAGAGGCTAGCATTTTCATCAAACTTTACTTTAGTCTCCCATGACTAATTTTGGATTAGTCAACAACCCTAACTTGAAATAATCATAACTATGTATCTTTAATGAATAAAGATCTAAAAATAGCACACAATGTTTTTCAGTGTCTTTTATGCAATTCCTCGAGGTTTCACTACTTGGAACCTCTCAACAAATGAGTTATAGAAAAAATGACATACCTTGTTGAATTATGGCTTATTCTAGAGAGCTAACTCGTAGAGCATGCCTCGCACAAAATATTTTTTGTATGCATCTGAAAATGGTACACATAATACAAATATTATACTCTAACCAATACATTTGATATTATTAAATTTGGATCTATTATGAATAAGTTATGATTTTTTTACCTGAAACACTTGTTTTAGACTAGTTTCAGGACTAGCCACAAACCCTATTGTCCACAGAGTGTAAGTCCAAAAATACAACGACCCACAACCTGAAATTTTTATCAAAGCTACTTGGATATGTTTCCTCAATGACCTTGCAATTTCATGGTCTGAATCATTATAGAAAAAACCTTATTGTGAAAATGGTGAGATAACCTGTAAATAACATACCTTAGAAAGCATCATCAAAAGAATTTATCCTCCCTTGAATTTCGGCCTTCTTTACTTCACCTTCCCTCCGAAATTCATCTTATATATCCTTTGGCTACCTCAGTCACTTGTAGATATTCAATATGCTCAAGTGTGATTAAAATAAGAGAGCCTTGCCTCTTATTTATACTTTCATGTAGTTTCCTCAAGGGGTTACCTTTTAACCATCTTAACCCACTTTCCTTATTTGAGGGTTAACCCACTTCTAGCCACTTGTCCACTTAGTAATTTATCCATTAAATTTATTATTTAAATAAATTCTTTTGTATCCACTTTGACTTATAGTACACTCATTACTTCACTTTATTATTTACCTTCTAAAATCTCTTAAACCACTTTCCTTATTTTAGGGCTAACCCACTTCTAACCACTTGTCCACTTAGTAATTTCTCCATTAACTTTATTATTTAAATAATTTATTTTGTATCCACTTTGAATTATATTACACTCATCACTTCACTTTATTATTTAAATAATTTATTCTTTGCAACCACTTTGACTACTTTGACCTTTTGGGGCTTCTAGATGACTCATGAGGGTTCTCAAACATCACATGGCCATAACTCTCTAACCGTGAGGAGTTATGTGATGTTCCACATACCACCCAAAATAAAATGACATGTACTATCCATATATAATAGTCTTACCTAAAAATATATAAAAACTCATACCATTATCCATCAAACAAACTTGGGTCCATTACCCAAAACATTGTGCCATCAGAATTCGCTATCGGACTTTCTTCAAGGGTTGACATCAATGACAACCAACCTAAGTAATCAACAATATCCCCCTTTAGCATTGATGACAACACTCTGATGAAATATTGAATTCATGTCTCTCATGCTCCCCCTGTGACCATTTCTCCCCCTAGAACCATGCCTCTGTGCTCTACATCTGATAAATATCTCCCCCTTTTTCATCAATGACAAAGGTATATTTCCATCCAGGGCTGCTCCCCTTGACTAAACCATCCTTGGGGATACTCCCCCTTACTGAACTCTTCCTAAAACTGATCTCCCAACCTAAAATGTCCTCTCTATGGTGCTTCCTCATGTAAATATAAGACATATAAGATAATCATTCAAAAACATCCATTTTGGAGTAGAAATTACTCCGAGTCTCTGGCAAAGATACTCAAAGGTTTCCTGTTGGAAGCGGTTTTGTAAAGATGTATGTCACTTGTTCTTTTGTACCCACATACTCAACTTTGATGTTCTTCTCTGCAACTTGTTCTCGTAGAAAGTGATACTCGATTGGACTGTGCTTCATCTTGGAGTGCATCACCGGGTTCTTTGAGATATTGATGGTGCTTGTATTATCACAATAGATTGGAATGGGCTCATCATACTCAACCTGTATATCTATCAAAGTTTGTATCATCCATAGAACCTATGTAAAACATGTTGATACAACAATATACTCTGCTTTGGCTGTAGATAATGATATTGATGATTGTTTCTTGCTCATCCATGATACTAAAAATTCACCCAAGTAGAACACTGCTCCATTGGTGCTTCTTTGGTCATCAATGCAACCTGCCCAATCTGCATCTATGTAGGCAATAAGTGATAGATCCTTTCCTTTTGGATACCATAATCCAAACTCTTATGTTCCTTTGAGATATCTGAAAATCCTCTTCGCTGCTAGTACATGTGATTCCTTTGGTGTTGCTTGAAATTGTGCCACATGTCCAACTGCCTGCATTACATAGGAGTGATAATTGGTTTTCATAGGAATGATAACTGGATTGCAATCTTCCATTCCGAACCTCTTTAGCATTTCTATGATATACTTAGTTTGAGAAATAAAAATTCATTGGTTTCTTTGATGTACCTAAACCCAGAAAGAAGGATAGTTTTCCAAGTAATGACATTTCAAATTCATTCTGCATGTTTTTTTCAAATTTTTGGCTTACCCTGTCATCAACACTTCCAAAAATAATATCATCAACATAAAAATTCAATTAATAAAATACTATATTGAGTTACCTTGATGTAGAGGTTGTTGTCTACACTTCCTTTTCTGAACCCTTCATGTTGTAGATATTTATCCAGTCTAGAGTACCATGCTCTGGGAGCTTGTTTTAGATTATACAAGGCCTTCTTCAATTTTCACGCACAATCTACGTTCTCCGACAACCGAAATCCTTCTAGTTGTTCTATGTAGACTTATTCTTCAAGCTCCCCATTCAGAAAAATTGAATTCATGTCCATCTGATACACTTTAATATTCTTGGAGCATGCATAAGCTAAAAGCAATCAAATTGCTTCCATTCTAGAAATTGGGGCAAATGTCTCTTCAAAGTTGGTTCCTTCAACCTATGCGTGTCCTTTACATACCAATTTGTATTTGTTTCTTGTAACATGTCCATCTTCATTCAATTTATTTCTGAATACCCACTTTGTGCCAATCACATTCTTATTCTTTGGTCTTGGAACCAATTCCCAAGTGTCATTCTTCTCTATTTGATCCAATTCTTCATCCATGGCCTTATTCCAGAATTCATCCTTGTTGGTCTCTTCAAAATTGTTTGGTTCAATCGTATATGAGAGTGTTAGGTGCATTTGTTCTGGTGAACGAATTCTTCTTCTAGTCTCAACTCCTGCATCTTTGTTTCCGATAATTTGATCTGAAGGATGATTCTTTTGTTCTCGTTTTCTATGAGTCTTTTGAGGCACTTGTTGAACTTTGTCTTCTACTTCTATCTGATCCTCTTCATCTTCCCCTTCTACTTCTTCTTCATCTTCTAATTCTTCTTCATAAATTTGTTCCATTGATTCATTTTCTTCTTCCTTTAATTCTCATCCACCTGTTTCATCAATTGTTACATTGATACTTTCCACAACTTTGTTCAATCTCATATTGTAACACTTCTATGATTTTCTTGTACTTAAGTAACCAGCAAGTACTCCTTTGTCCAAATGAGAGTCAAACTTTCCCATTCTGCCATATTCTCTTTTGATGTAGCATTTTCTTCCAAATACTCTGAAGTGTTTCACATTTGTTGGTCTTCCTTTCCATAGCTCGTAGGGAGTTTTGTCCATGTTGTTTCTGAGAATTACTTTGTTTTGAATGTGAAATTTTGTATGCATTGCATGTGTCCAAAACATATCTTTCAATTTGGAATCCATTAGCATTGTTCAAGCCATTTCTTGTACTATCATGTTCTTTATTTCAACAACTACATTATGTTGAAGTGTCCTAGCAACGAAGAATTTCTTTTTTATTCCATGTCTACTGCAGTGGTCCATAAATTCATTTGAAGTAAACTCTCCTCCATTATCATATCTCAAACATTTTATTTTTGAATCCATTTCATTTTCAACCATTTCCTTGTAGACCTTGAAGTTTTCAAAAGCTTCTGACTTATTCCTGAGAAAGAAAATTGTAGTCATTCTTGTATAATAATCAACTAATAATATAAATTATTTCTCACCTTTTAAACCCTTTGTTTTAGTTGGTCCAACTAGATCAATATGCACAATTTTTAGTGGTATTGTTGTTGAGTATTCCTTTGATTTGAACCTGGTCTTTGTTTTCTTTCCTTGTTGACAATGCTTGCATAAAGTGTTGGTTGGTTTCATGATTTGGGGAATTTCTATAACGACTTCCTTTCTATTGACTTTGATAAGGTTGTCAAAGTGTATGTGACCCATTCGTTAGTGCCATAGCCAGCGTTCATGTTCCTTTCCTATACAACAATTTTCATTTCCAATTTCACTTAATACATATATGTTTCTTGAAGTTCTTGCAACTGTTGCAATCAATTTTCCTGAACATTCTTTTCTTATCTCACACTTCCGTGAATCGAAAGTAATTTTATGACCTTGGTCACACATTTGAATTACACTTAGAAGATTATGTTTCATATATTCTACTAGTAGAACATTTTCTGCCTTGGTATTCTTATTTCCAATTTTGGTTATGCATTTTCCAATGATTTTAGTTGAATCAACATCTCCAAAGGAGACTGATCCATCTCTTTCCTTTCTTAATGTAAGAAACATGTCTTTATCACTTGTCATGTGTTTTGATCAACCATTTTCAACATACCAACCATGTTTATTCTGCTTAGCTTGTAGAGAGAGTGTGCATTCTCCATTGCTATACAGATTCTTCTTTCTTATCCATGTCCTCTTCTGAGGTTCTTGTCTGTGACTATTATTTTTTTATTGTGGTTCTATAGGAGGCACTGTCATTCTGCAATATTTGGCCATGTGTCCAAAGTTGTTACACTTTTAGCATTCCACTTCAGTGCTCAATGCTTCAAGCCTGTTGTAACTTTTTCTCTTTGTTTTACTAGGCCGTCTTGGATAACCCTTTTGTGTATGAATTTCAAAGTTGTTTATGTTCCTGCTATTAGCTCTGCAATTAACAAATTTATGTCCAAAATTATTGCATGCATAACATAAACCAAAAAATATAGTTTGATACCTGGGAGTTGAATATCTTCTGAAAGTAGTTACTCTTATGAATCCTTCTTCTTTTTGACGCCTATTTGTTTCTGTCGATCGTTGATTCTAAAATCTGAATCTTCTCGGTGGAGGAGTGTCCCTGTAATCTTCCTTGTAATTCTTCCTATGCCCTTCGATTGTTTCTACATAGATTTTTAGATATGTTTCTTGTTATGTTGTTTTGGAGCTTCATCCCTTTTCTGTCTGATTGTATCCAAGTCTGGACTTGTAATGATGAGGCTTTTGACTGTTGATAATGTCATCCAAAACTATTGAGTTTTTTTGCATTTTTTTTTTTTGAAAATCCTTTCTTAATGTGACAATTTATACTTCCAAATTGCCAATGATCCTGTCTCTTTCTTCTAGTTGTTCTTTGAGTGCTTCTTCAATTCTTTTATCTTCTTCTATTTGAACCTTCAAATTTTTTATCATTTGTTCTAGTTCCCGAGTGTATTCATTCCTATCTAATTTTTCTTGTAGCTTCTTGTTTCTCTTCTTTCTCTTATTATAACTTCTATGGCACACAACAATTATTTTCGGTAGTCAAATTACACCTCTTCATATTTTTTTTTGGAGTCCTCTTTATCAGAGTCTTCTATTTCCATGAATAGAACTCTTTTTGTCTCACTATCATTGACTTCATCTTCATCTAAATAGGAGATGTCTTCTTTGGTGCATAAGATTTTCTTGAAAGCTTTCTTTGTGGTTCTTTTGCATTTATATGTTTGTTTGTTATTTGAGTAATCTTCATCATTCCTCTTATTTTTCTTATGAGGACATTTTTTTAGGAAAATGACCAATACCATCACAATTAAAAAAAATCAATGGAAACTTATCTTTATATCTTTTGTTGGTTCCCTTGTTCAATCTTTTGACAAATTTGGCCATTTCTTCATCATATTCCGAGATGTCACTGCTGCTGCTATGTTCTTTTTCCTTTTTCTTTCCCTTTTTCTTCGAGCTTTTGGATGCTTTGAAAGATGCTTCTTTTATATCTGGATTTTCCTGTTCAGTTCTCATTTCATATGCTGTGAAGATTCCATGTAGTGCGTCCATGCTTATTGAGTCTAGATCTTCTCTTTCTTCTAGTGTTGATATCTTAGGATCAAATATCATAATAAGAGATCTTAGTACCTTTTGAACAATTACAGATTTTTTAATTTCTTCTCCCAATCCTATGATTGCATTTACTGTTTCATCGACTTGTAAGAAGTAAGCTGCAATATTCTCATATGCCTTCATCTTTAGTTGTTAGAACTGACCTCAGTAAGTTTGAAGCTTTGTTGCTTTGACTTTTGAATCTCCTTCATAAATATTTTGAAGCTTGTCCCAAATTTCTTTAGCATATTTATAATGTATAACTTTGGTGTATATTGATTCACAAAGACCATTCAGAAGTGCATTTGTGGCTTTGGAATTATTTTGCCTGATTTTTTTTTCTCTTTCATTTTTCGGCGGAACTGTTGGTTATTTGTATCCATCTACAACTAATTGCCAAATTTCAAATCCATGTTCTTGTATATATGATTTCATCCTTCTCCAAAATGCATACTTATGTCCATCAAATTGTGGTATTCCACTTTTATACATGTTGTTTCTCTCCGTGATCTACCTTTCAGTGGTTAAACTGATTTCTGAAGGAACCTGCTCTGATACCAATTGTTGGATTAATGAGAGGGGGAGGGGTGAATCAGTAATAGAGAAATATAATAATTTTTAACCATAAAATGCAAGTGTTATATCAATGTAGCATTATCATCCAATAATTGTAGAGTAAATAAACAATGAACAAATGAGAAATCATACACATACACAATACACCAATGTTTTTACATGGAAACCCAAAGAGGGAGAAAACCATGAAATGTTTTTTCTTATATTCCCTTAAGAATTACATTCATTGGAAGCACCAACTTCCTTTGTTTTCCAGCTGCAACTGGAAGGAGGCTCCAACCCCCTAGTTTCTCAGGATATAACCTGAGGGAATCTCCAACTCCCCAATTCTCTAGATACAACCAGAAGGAGGCTACAACCCCCTATGTTCTCCAGCTACAACTAGAAGGTGGGTACAACCACATGTGCTTGCCCTGTCCAACCGCCCTGAAGTAGAAGTATAATGATGGAACCACTATCACATTATCACTGTGAGATATACTTTTGTAAACCTATACCAATCAACCCATAATCAACCTGTAACAATATGTACCAATAACCTGTGCCAACATGTACCTCAACCTGTAACATAAGAAAATGCATCAACCATGCACCAAACCTGTAGAAATAACCTGTCCAAACAACCTGTAATCAACCTGTACCATAAACAAGTGCATCAACCATGCACCAACCTCTACCATCAATGAGTGCATCAACCATGCACCAATATGTACCAATCATGCATCAAATACACATAAAATATGACTCATCAATATGTACCAACATCATCAACTATACACCTCATGTATGTGCCAACTTGTCAACTACTTGTCTCAACCATGTACCCAACATGTACCTCAACCAAAATCCCTCATCAATTTCATCATCCAAATATGATTTGTAACTTTGTAATAGACCTCATGTATATGATCTCATACCTGCAAACCTTCCTCAACTTTAACAAAAAGAGACTAGAATTTTCATCAAACTTTACTTTAGTCTCACATGACTAATTTTGGATTAGTCAACAACGCTAACTTGAAATAATAATAACTATGTACCTATAATGAATAAAGATCTGAAAATAGTACACAATGTTGTTCCATGTATTTTATGCAATTCCTCTAGGTTTCACTCCTTGGAACCTCTCAAAAAAGGAGTTATAGCAAAAATTGCATACCTTGTTGAATTCTGGCTTATTCTAGAGAGCGAACTTGTAGAACGTGACCTGCACAGAATATTTGGTGTATGGATATAAAAATGGTACAAAAAATAATACAGAATGTACTCTAACCAATACATTTGGTCTAACTAAATTTGTATCTGTTATGAATAAGTTATGATGTTTTTACCAGAAACACTTGTTTTAGACTAGTTTCAAGACTAGCCACAAACCCTATTTTCCACAGAGTGTAACTCCAAAAATACAATGAACCACAAGTTGAAATATTTATCACATATACTTGGATATGTTTCCTCAACTTCCTCCCAATTTCACGGTCTGAATCATTCTAGAATTATTTTTTTTGCGAAAATGGTGAGATGACCTGTAAATAACATACCTTATAAAGCATCATCAAAAGAATTTATCCTCCCTTGAATTCTGGCCTTATTTACTTCACCTTCCCTCTAAAATTTGTCTTAGATATCCTTTGGTTACCTCAGACACTTGTATATATTAAATATGCTCAAGTGTGATTAAAATTAGAGAGTCTCGACTCTTATTTATACTTTCATGTAGCTTCCTCAAGGGGTTACCGTTTAACCGTCTTAACCCACTTTCCTTATTTTAGGGTTAACCCACTTCTAACCACTTGTCCACTTAGTAATTTCTCCATTAACTTTATTATTTAAATAATTTCTTTTTTATCCACTTTGACTTATAGTACACTCATCACTTCACTTTATTATTTACCTTCTAAAATCTCTTAAAGCACTTTTCTTATTTTAGGGCTAACCCACTTCTAACCACTTGTCCACTTAGTAATTTCTCCATTAAATTTATTATTTAAATAATTTCTTTTGTATCCACTTTGAATTATAGTAAACTCATCACTTCACTTTATTATTTAAATAATTTATTCTTTGCAACCACTTTGACTACTTTGACCTTTTGGGGCTTCTATATGACTCATGAGGGTTCTCCAACTTCACATGGCCATAACTCTCTAACCATGAGGAGTTATGTGACATTCCACATACCAATGAAAATGGAATGACATGCACTATCCATATATAATATTCTTACCTGCAAATATATCAAAACTCATACCATTATCCATCAAACAAACTTGGGTCCACTACCCAAACCATTGTGATACTAGAATTCGCTACCAGACTTTCTTCAAGGGTTGACATGAATGAAAACCAACCCAATTAATCAATAGTTTCCACCTTATTATGTTGGAAAACCAATCATTCTGCCACAAACCTTTGAAAATCAGTTTTAAGGCCATCCCAACAAAATTCCTTCTTGACCCTATGGTAGGTTTTCAAAAATACCGAGTGCCCTCCTACCAGAGAGGTGTGCAATTCCAATAGTACCTTTTGTTTGAGTTGGGAGTTCTTGCATAAATATAATTGATATTTGTACCATAGTGAATCATTTTTCCATGTAAATGTATCCGATGCACTAGAATCTTGCTGCAACCTTTGAATGAGAGTCCACACATTTTCATCATTCTTCCATTCATCCCTCGCTTCTATTATCCAATTGGGTTGGATGATCGAGACAGCATAGAGAAAGGCCTCAATATCTTCATCCTTTCTTGAGAGTGCATCTGCCACAACATTTTCCTTCCCTTTTTTATAGATGATTTCAAAATCATAACCCAATATCTTGGTCACCCATTTTTGTTGTTCTTATGAAGATAGTCTTTGTTCCAAGAAGTATTTAAGACTATCATGATCTGTTTTGACCTTGACGTGCCTACCTATTAGGCAAGGGAACCATTTCTTCAATAAATGTAGTATTTTGATCATTTCCTTCTCATAAATGGGTTTGTGTAAGTCCTTTCCCTTGAGTGTATGACTTTCAAAAGCAAGGGGCCTTCCTTCTTGCATTAGAACAACACCAATGCCATTTCCAATAAAGGTTTTTGTGAAGACTGGTGTGAAAAAGAAAATAGATTTGCACATCATCTCTTTAAGTTGTTCAAAATCTTGATTTTCCATTGGAGTCCATGAAAATTCATCCTTCTTAGTTAATTTCATTAAAGGTGTTGTTATTTTTCCATAGTTCTAAACAAACTTGTGGTAGTAACCTGCCATACCAAAAAATCCTCTAATATTCTTCAATGTTTTGGGAATCGGCCAATCCATCATGGCCTTAATATTGTTAGGGTCTACCTTGAGACCTTCATGAGATACAATATGACCCAAATATTCTACCTCCTTCACCCCAAATATACATTTGGATGGTTTGGCATATAGTTGGTGCTCCTTTAGTAGTTGTAGCATCTTGTCAACATGTTGCACATGATCCTCCCAAGACTTTCTATAGATTAGTATATCATCAAAAAATACTAACACAAATTTTTGAAGGAAGGGCTTGAAAATGGAATTCATCAACCCTTGTAATGTGGAAGGTGCATTTGTAAGGCCAAAATGCATGACCAAAAATTCATAAAGGTCTTCATGAGTTCAAAATGTTGTTTTTGGGATATTTGTTTCCTTCATTCTAATCTGATAATACCCTGAACAAAGATCCAAATTTGTGAAATAGATTGCTCCATGTATTTCATCTAACAATTCATCAATGATGGGAATGAGAAACTTATCTTTAATAATGATCTCATTGAGCTCTCTATAATCTGGACACATATGCCATGAACCATCTTTTTAGAGTATCATTACCATCGGTGCAGAGTAAGAACTTTGTCTAGGTCTAATAATACCATCCTATAACATTTCTTCAACCATACGCTCAATTTTAGTATTCTAGGCATAAGGGTATCTATAAGGTCTGATGTTAGGAGGAACACTCCCAGGAATTAGGTGAATAGCATGATCATGATTTCGAGTGGGTGGAAGACCTTTGGGAATATCTTCAAATACTTTGGAATGCTTATCAATGATCCCTTGGAGATATAGGGGAATAGATGGCTTAGATGTTTGAACATCTAGTGAGAATAGTTGTGCAATTACACCTTGATGCCCCTTTTTCAATATTTTTCTCATGCCATTATAGATTATCACCTTACTAGGTTTCCCTGTGATACCTCTTAACTTAATTTTTTTTCCTTCCAATGAACAATTCATGAAAAGTTCTTGAAAATTAAAATCCATTGTTCCTAATGATTGTAACCATTGGATTCCTAGTACGACATTAGCACCACCCATGGGTATATAAATAATTGGACCATTCATTACATAATCCCCCATAGTAATATTGATCTTATTGCATTTTCCTGAGAAATTGATAGGTCCTCCATCTGTAATCATTACTTGAAACTCTGGCGCTGGATATACGAAAAAATTGAGAGATTTGGCTAATTTATAGTGAATGAAATTATGAGTACTACAAAAATCAATTAGGAATATTACCCTTTTATTTTTGATATATCCTTCGATCTTGAGGATTTGAGGAGTGTTAATTTGAGCCAATACATTACACGATATCGTGGGATTCTACTCTTCAGAAGAAATTGCTTCTACATTTTAATTTTGAGATGGTTCTTATTCTTGTTCTTCTTCCTCTTCACAATCTATGTAGAATAATTTCTTCTCACCACACTTATGCCCCTTACTATACTTGTTGTCACAATTAAAGCATAAACCTTTTACTTTTATTTCCTCCAATTTTTGAGGTGTCAACCTTGTAGGTTGAGGTGTTTTAGAAGAAGGAACATTATTCTCTCGATAGATGTTAGGAGTGGTACTTCCAGTAGCCATATCCATATTTTTACTTTCAACATTTCTTGCCACTCTAAATGCATTCTCCAATGATTTGGGTTCCCAAAGGAGAACCTCATGTTGAATGTTATCCCTTAAAGTTCCTATGAATAAATCAATCAAGTGCTCATATGGAATATATGTTATCTTTATATTCAATCTTTGGAAGTTCTCAATGTTCTCTATAAGTGAACCCTTTTGCTTGATATTTATCAATTGGCTAAAGAAGGTATTGTTCTTTGTATCCTCATAGTGTGCTATCATTTCTTCTGTGAAAATTGTCCAAGTGATGAGTGATTTGCGAGAACAAATCCATCGATACCACACAAATTGATTGGGTTCTAAATATAAAGAAGCAATTCGTACCTTTTGTGTATGTGGCACATAATGTAGATCAAAGAATTGCTCCATCTGAAGTATCCATGCGATTGGGTCCTTGCCATCAAACTTCCTCATATTGATCTCAGGAAAGTGGTTGGTATTCAACCCAAAGCTATAGTTTCTCCATTCTTTATTCATCTTCCTTGTGTCCTCATCATGAATTTCATGGGATACATTTTCACTTTCAGGTGTCCTCTCTATTAGGTAATTTTTCAATCATTCCATGATCCCCCTTTTTAAACCATCCAACATCCTTTGTAGTTCATCTTTTGTTATTGTCTTCTTTTGTAAATCATTTATGTCCCTATGCATTTATTCACTTTCATCAATAGTCAAAGTAGGACTGTCTGGAAGCTTATTTGGTGTAGAAGTTCCCTTTTTTGGTGGCATGTTGGCCAAGTATCACTTTTAAACCTTGATTTTGACATGGTTTTTCTAGACGATCTTGTTCTGTTGTATCTCAAAAATTTTGGCCCTTCTAGGTATGAAAATTTATTTTTTGTCGTTATATGATATTTCTTATCTGAAATGCCACAGGTCTGATCAAAATTGGATGTGCCAAGTGGAATTTATGGTAACTTTCCTACAACTTGCTGATTTTTGGCCTTTCCTGGAGATCTCACTTGTATAGAGTGCCCCACACAAAATAATTGATATAAAATTTTGAACATTGTACCAGAAATAATAGAGACTATCCACTATACAATGCAAATAGTCTCACACAATTTGGATACTCTAGGAATAATTTATGATTCTTTTACCCGAAACACTGTAACACCCCTCCTGGTTACGACAACAACTCCGAAAACAGTTGCAATGTTTTATTTTTTTTGTTTAAAGTGTATGCGTGCATGTAGAAGAAACAACCCCCTTGACTCTACGTCACCACTCGAACCAACAAGATGCAAGTAAGACGAACACAATCAAGACGACCCGACATATCATAGTGAAAACAAGAAATAAATGTCCCTGGACATAAGGCGTGCAACTAGCAGCTGTAAGCAAAAAAATACACCAGGGGTTAGGTACAGTACTGTCACAGAATGAAAGAATCCAACAGTAGAGTCGCAGTAGTGAAAACTGTGCCTTTAAACAGCCCGAGACTACTGATACGGCTCAGAGTGTGTCGCAAGAGTGGAACTGTGCCTTTAAACAGCCCGGGACTCTTGATACGGCACTGGATTCCTTCCACCGGATTTACACACAGACATAAATATTAAGCTACAAGAGGTGTCTAGATCCCGCCCAACACGAACAGACTACGCATTACAATACCACCAAGTACTACAAAATCAGGGACAATCATGACCTCTACGGGAGATGCAATTCAGGAGGACTCAACTCGACCAACCACTATTGGGACCCAAAGACATCAATCAAGATCAATTGCTCCATTAATTATCATTAACCGACGAAGACTTATCATAAGGTAAAAGCCTATAATCTCAACCCCCATTATTTTGTTATAAGGTCAGTAGGCACTAGTTCAGGGACAAGCAAGAAGCACAAGCGCAATGCATTTTTCTGTTAATTTCCATAATTGCGCAATGATATCATACCATAATGGTAAACCCTCGAACATTTAAAATCTCCATATTATCTTTCCTTTCCTGCCAATTAATACCATAATTGTAATAACCTTACAAAATAATAGCATTGCAATTTAAACCTCGTCATTAGCATTTCCAATTAAACAATACTAACATTGCAATCCAACATCATCATTCCATTTCAAATTTAGCCAATAATATCATTGCGATCTAAACATCATCACGAACATTCATTTAACAAATATTAACATCGCAACTTAAGAATCCTCGTTAACATTGCAATTAAACAATTACTCAATCATTGCAATTCAACCAGCATTAACATTTCCATTAAATATATGAACATCACAATTAAACAATTACTTAACATTGCAATTCAACTAGTATTAACATTTCCATTAAATAATATTAATATTGCAATTAAACAATTGCCTAGCATTCAATTCAACCATCATCATTGCCCTGGCAATTTAAAACCAACCTTATTATTGCAAATTAAACGAGTAATACCAAGGCAAATAAACAAAAATTAATATTGCGAATCAACCATCATCCTTGACCTCTAGACTACCATAACATTGCAAATAAATGATAATAACCTTCACTTAAATTGTCACCATCAACAATGAAATCCTAAGATCGTTACTGTAACTCGACAATTACAATTGAACCATAATATAAAACTTACAGGATTAACACCAATATTAACACCGTAACCTTAAAGCCTTAATAATAATTGATAAAATTGGACAAATATATTAAAACTATAATATTCACCACGATGTTAAACAACCATATAAACCATAAACTTTAACCACCATATAAACCAAATATTATCCACATATTATTGACCCATCATATTAACCCTAATATTCAACCACCATATTTAACCAAATATTAACCACATACTACTAACCCATCATATTAACCATAATTTTTCACCACCATAAAAAACCCTAATTATTAAATCCGCATATTAAACTAAGAATGTGAACGAGAATAGAACGTGTATTCACAACAATATTAAACCCTAGTAATTTAATACGGCATATAAAAAGTAAGAATTTAAACAAGGATGGAACATGTGTTCCCAGCAATAATTACCCTAATAATTGAGACAACATATAAAAGAGTGGCGATTAGAAGGATGGGGCAGTTAAGGTTTCAGGAAGGGCGAAGGATTTTAGACTTACTCTGGCAACGATCTGGCGCAGACCATTACAACCACCCCACCCTGCCAGCTACCCCAAAACGCGTGGGCAGGTGTGCACGCTCCCTTTTTCCAAGACGAAAAATTTACTCAATTTATATAACGTAAAAATTCTTTTACAATGAGGGTAATCTGTTGTTGACAGTTGGGAACAGTGCTGGTCAATAAACCAGTCTGATACAATTCGGTGCGGCATCAAGGCTTCGTGTACTGTGCTGGTTACGGCAATAGATTATTGCAAATCCGGTGTTGCATCAAGATGGAAGGTACATCGTGACAATGCCCATAGTTTCGAGGGGAGAGGTTTGGATGAAAAAAAAAGGAATAGACAGTCGATTATATCTCATAATGTGACAGCGCGGCCTTATACAGGTGTGCACACTTACCACCACAAAGGTACTGCCAAGAAATTATGGTCGACCGCAACAGTTAAAATGGAATGCCTCCTCCCAGTATTATAAACAATCATAAAAATGAATAAACAGTTATTAAAAAGCACAACCGTATTATAATATCCTTCCCTCCCCCACACTGGTGATACGCTTATTATAATTCGGTATGCATTGAATTAAAAGTCTAGACTATATTCTAAGATCTACAGCTCTTAAATATAAGTAAATATAAATTCTGAGTGTACCTCTCTTAAATATAAGTAAGTATAAATTCCAAGTGCGATGTTAGGTTACAATTGCATAACCAGTGTTGGTATTCTCCATACCAAACACGATATGATATAATGCACTACCCAAGGCTAATACAGAGGGATGATATTGCCAGCAAATTAAAGCTTAACTCATGTTCTTTAATGGCGAGAATTCATGCTGAAGAAGTGTAGATTTATAGAGAGAGCGTGTCCGTGTTTATGTAAATATTAGTGACGAGATTGGAATTTGAAAAACCCCTTTTTTTTAAATGATAAAAACATTCTACTCAGGATAATTAAACTATTTTTTAAAGGAATCGAAAATGCAAAAGCATTTAGGTATCCTATGCACACTGGAGCATGTGAAAAATAAAAAGCATTTACACTGATAGTACTTGAGTTGATGACAAGCCAATAGAAATTGAACAATTAAACAGTGGAGATGTCGTTTCCCATGAACACATTACAAAAATATTCGTCTCCGTACACGTCCAGGCGCCAAAACAGGCATAAATTAAAATCTTAATGCTCTTAATGTGAATGCGTCGAATTAAAAAGTCTAGACTACATTCTGAGATCTAAGGCTCTTAAATATAAGTAAATATAAATTATGAGTGCAATGTTAGGTTAAAATAGGCGCTCCGTGCGATAACACGTCCAGGCGCAGAAATAGAATGAATACGGCATAATTTCAAATCTTCACGCTCTTAAATGTGGAAGCATTGAATCTAAGGCAAAGGCAGAATTAGTTGGTCGATTGAATACATAGTAAAACGCCTATAACCATCCGAAATGAATCCTTGGCAATCTTGAGAAACCTAAGGACCTAAATGCGGGGTACCCGGACGGCTATTGCACACTACAAGACGGAAACGATAGGAAGTCTATCCCTTCTGGCTGGTGAATAAAGAAGTACCCCTATCTAGAAGCACCCAGGTCACAAGGGAGACGCCCAGCCATAAAATAATACACATGTCGCGAATGGAGGACGCCCAACCCATCAATAAATGCCCACTGTACAGGTGAATATGCCCAATGAAAAGGAGAACCCACAGAAAAACGCACGCCAAGGTATATACAAAAACGACCAGATAAAAAGAAGAAAACCCACCGAAAGGAGCCACCACGGTGTATGTAAAAACACCCAGGTAAAGCAAGGAAACCCACTGAAAGAAAAGAAAAAAAAAAAAAACCTCCCACGGCATAAAAACGAAATAGCA
>ML777033.1:334160-418851 GCA_009831015.1 Picea engelmannii | reverse complement strand
ATAGTAGGAAGGATGAGGAAACAACATTCCACAACAATACAACCATAATCGTAGCAGTAATTCACTATGCATTCTACATTACTCAGTTCAGGAACATACCTTTTCCTTATTTGCTAGCCGCAACGATTCCTGTGCTCCTGCCGCTCCTGCTCCTGCTTGCCGACCGCAAGGAACTCACCGGTACCTCCCAGCCAAATGCTAGGGGTACTCTTCTTCCCCCTCAGCCCCCCGAGCCGCAAAGGGGCCACACACAATCAGAGAGTAACTAGCTTCTTAGCTCGCCTCCAAGGCTGAGCTACCACTCAAGTCTACTGAGAATCCCCAACTCCTACAAGAAATCATCTAGTCTCTAGTCTGGCAGCATAACAATACCAATCTGAAAAAAAGTCCCCTTTCTTTCCCCCTCTCCCTTCTTTTATCCAATCCCCAAACCCTAAATCCTCTTTCCTTTTAGGTTTTCCCCCCTTTTCCCTTTTATTTTCTTATTTGTCCTTTTTTTTTTATATATATAATTTTTTTTTTTAAAACTCAAAGAGTATGTGCGCTCATTATTATCCCCTTTTATTTTTACATGTACATATATTTTTACAATTTGTTTATAATATATGTATATATATATATTCATCTTTTCTATTTATAGGCATGCATTCATCATTGTAATTTATCATTATCCATCATTTAAATTCCCCATTAATATATATATATATATATATATATATATATAGGATAATGAGAGATTAAGGCGATGGCAAACATGTATATGGGAAAAGTAAATGTATTACATAAAAGAATTATGAGGAGTTAAGGGGAGGGATGGTGATTTAGTAATGTGAATTGGACATGTAAAAGGAAGATGGATACTGGAAGATTAAGGTGATGGAGGATAGTTTAATGAAGTAGACATGGATAATGAGAGGATAATGCTCTGAGTTTTTCTTTCTGTTTCTATTTTTTTTGACATCTTCTTTTATTAAGGTCACACTAAATTTCCCCCCTTTTTCTAGAAAGGTCTTAGGCTTAGGGCTTAGATTCTGAGCTAGGCGATGATTGGTTAAGGGAATTTCTTAAGGTTTTATTCAGATGCTGAAGACTTAAGGTTATTTAGGCTGACCCTTCCTCCACAATAATGCGACGTGCCCTTCAGGACGCACCACGTGCGCCAAGGGTGCCACTCGCCTCTGGAATTTCTTTTGGGCGACGTGCCCTTCAGGACTCACCATGTGCTCCAAGGGTGCCACTCGCCAACTGAGTTTCTCTTATGCAACGTGCCCTTCAGGATGCACCACGTGCTCCAAGAGTGCCACTCGCCAACTGGACTGATTGGTAGACCTCTATAACCCCTGGAGTCAACACTCCGCCAGGTGGGCTTGTAGGATACTAAGGGTTCTAAGGAATAAGTCCCCCACCTTATTGCGCGCCCCTTAGAATCATCGTGAGCGACTGTCACAGTCGGCCCTCACGGCATCGTGGGTTCTCTTGAACTAGGTAATCGTTAACCTACAGTTCGAGCCACGGCGGGAGTGCTAGCAGGCGGTGGCAGGGCTGTTGTCCACCCCTCTCCCTCAACCTCTCTGCAAATCGTGTGTGGCCCCTTTACTCCATATGTGAGTCTGGTCGACAAGCTATCGTCAGCCTGAATCAACAATAATCATGTCAGAAATGTCAACAACAAATCATCAAATCGAATGAAACATCATAGTAAACATATCACCCAAAAACACACTCCCTGACTCGGTCCGGAGTCCAAGGGGGTTCTACCGATGCCTCTGCATCCTCAAGGTCAAAAACCCTGCACACTCAATAAAACTGAGTCAATAGCACCTGTCTACATCAAATAGTAACACATCATGTCATCTGTCAATCGCATCATAATCAAGTATAAATGGTCTAACATCATAAAGGTCCAGATCACTTGCGAGCAAGTGTCCTCAAATAATAAGTGTTCTCAGTGCGCCAGAGTGGGATGTTACAAACACCTACTTGAGACTAGTCAATAGGACTAGTCAGATACCCTATCTTCCACAGGGTGTATCTACAAATATAAGGTGACCCAGAAGATGATTTTTTTATTACATATACCTTAATAATTTCTACGAATATCCTCTAGATTTCAGGGTCTGAAATGTTATAGAAAAATTTCATGGAAAAAATTATGCGATGACTAAATTCAGGATGATTCGAGAACCCTATCTTACAGAAGATATATCTCTGAAAGTATAAGGCCTCATGAGATGAAATTTGAACCCAACATACCTTGATCCATCTACTAAATACAATCCAAGGGGTTCCTTCTGAAATGTCATAGAAAACAAATTATAGTGAAAATTCCAAGGTTTCTCAGATGTATCAGTGAAACCCCAAGACCTTGAGCTCTGATACCAAATGTTAGGAACCAAATACTAAGATAGCATAGAAAAACCTCAGAATAAGTACTCAACTCCTTGAAAAAGAGGGAATTTTAAATAATAATCCTCTTCAATGAGGAAACCTCCTTATACACCACATATATTTATAGTAAGATTGTAGCTCCTCCTTACTTTTGTCCCTATGTACGGTGATGTATATGAAGTGTCAGTCTGCACAGAACTTCTCTAGTGGCCCGTACGTATGCAAGGTGTTTAGGGTCATTCAGAGGAATGATTCAATCGCATGCTTGAGCTATAGGTAGTAAGAATGGAACACCACATTTGATTTCCATTGCTTTTCCATATCGCTAGTGTACCACAAGGTGGTAAACCTCAAGGCCAATGGTTCTGATGGCTCGACTTCTGGGAATGTCGCTCCCTTAGGCATCTCCCAAGCGACAAATGCAATGAGAATAAACAACCAACTGAAGAGAAATTCATAGCCTTGGTCATGTGCTTCAAGACAGTCCTTCTCCAACTTGTTGACGAGGTAGCTTTCCCAGTTCATATGCATCCCTTTGACACACTTCCCTACGAAATCGACTACGAACCCTATGACCTACGTAGGATGGTTCTTTCTGACAAGCTTTCCAACGATCAACTGATAAGAAAGGTGCACTGTTCCATCCTAGATGGAGGATACCTTGTAGCCTTGCTTTCCCTTCTCTACATTGTTATAGGCTTCCTTTATTCGCTGCCCCAGGTAGCGATCTGACGTCTTCCCTGGGTAGAACTGGTGAGGGTCTAGTCCTTGCATGTTTAATCCAGTGATCGGGTGGATCAACACCAGATCCACGGTGATGCGTCTATCTAATGAGAGGTAACCTCCATGGTAGCACGACAGGAGGAGTTTAACACACATGTTAACCTACTGATGTATGTCGAAGTGGGGTATTTTCATTACGTTTAATATAGTTGATCTCGCAATCTCCTTGATCCACAGCTGGGGGACTATCTTGGGCTTCCTCTCATTCCTCTTCGTTAGGTACCTATTCGGTGCAAGCATTGCATAATTCTTTTGTTCTCCAAGGTTAAAATCGTTGATCTTGAGTGTTGGCATCAGTCCCAACTACAATCTGATTGTGCGTATCCCTTTCGAGAGGTATACAGTGATGAGCATGTACCTGAAATCATGTGGGATGTTGTCACTACTAACCACGCTAGCCAGAGGTGGGATGTAGTCGAGCAAGACCGACAAGATCTGCTTTGCGTTCGCCAGATCGTCATGGTGCTTTTTTCTTTTCTCAGTCATGGTTCGGCTAGACCGACATGCAATCGAGGGGTATGCTTGAAATCCTCCAGTTAACAATGCTTGAATTCCTGCAGACATGACTTTCTCATCCATATGTTCTATTAATATCTCCTCCACAGACTTCTCTATTGTGCTAAGTTTGCCCGACATGCACACTCGTGATCGAACAACTTGGGTAGGAGAATAGGTAGACAAGGAAACTAGATGGATGACGAGGTCTAGACAACATTGCATGATATGTGATCAATTATCTGTTAGCTCAGTTATCTCAGTTTGCAAAAAGTGGTCCCGATGTGGCATTCGATAGATTAAATAAGCAACTTCGTAATAGATTCCTTCAACGGGTTGAAATTCCTTAATCAATATGAATCCATCTGTTATGGTGCGGTCTCAACGGTCCAATGTCGATATTTTCAGCAATAACTACGTTTCTAACCATTCTAGAGCATCATTCTAATGGTCGGGATGCCTCCAACAGTCATATAGCTTCATTGTGGCGAAGTGTCATTCTGCACGGTTATGCTATTCTAGCAAGGTTCAAGTTCTGTAAGCCTCCTTTATGTGAAGTCTTCTCTAGAATTTCCTACAGTTTTTCTAACTTTTCTTTCTTCTTAATGAGATTTCTTGCCTTCTTTCCTGTGATCTGAATTTATGGATTCCTCTTTCCATTCTTATTCTTATCTTCTCTTAGTGTAGTAACTTCGCACTGTTGAGGGTCTTCCAAAGGTTTCAAGTGTAATACTTCTTCTCTTACTACTTCTAGGGTAGGTTCTCTTCTCTCCTGCATGGATAGGTTTTTCAAGCCTTCCTTCATTCATTCAATTTAGACATCTAAGTCTCTGGCACTGAGTGGATTTGAATTGTCCGCTTGTTCTTGTATTAGTCGCTCTATTTTTTTAGCTATGAAGTCCCTTAATTCTTTCTTTTTCTATTTTGTGGCTTCCCTTCTTCTTTTCTTCGGATCTGATCTTTATCAATCCAGGTATTTCCTAGCAAAAGTGCAAAAGGGGCATTGTTCTCAACAAACTTAATAAATTCAAATTATTCTTCGGTCAATGCTCCATGAGCCATCATAGGTAAATTAGTAACTCTTCCACATAGGGTTATCATCTTTCCTTTAAACAATCCTATCCTTCCCAATGAAGGAATCATAGCAAGCCTTCCCAAAAATTCCCAAGTGCTTTCTGGCATGATATTCACCTGTGTTTCCTCATCCAAGACATAGTCTATGTTGAAGTATCGTATTCTTTTTTCTATGCACTACCTCTCTTTTAAGATCTCTGGTAAACTGATGTCTATGTGATCATTCAATGTTTATTTCGACTGTAGTAACATAGTCTCGGTTTCTTTCTGGTTTTCTAACATATCCTTAGTACCTTGACCTTCTTCATAGTTTTCTTGTCTCATGTTCATCTTTTCAACTTTAGAAATCATTGTAGGGCAATCCAAAACCTCATTATCAACAAATTTACAACAAATAAAAATAAGACCTATACCAAGGCATTCCTTAGCAAGATGTCCCAATCTTCTGTAGTTATAACACAATGTCAATCCTCTCTTTCTTTTAAACGATCCCCAACCTTTCTTGTACTACGCACTGGGATCACAGTGATGGATCTGTAACCTGCAAAAATTCTTTCTAGGTTCTTTCATCCATTATTAGTCCAAAAATTATTTCTATACATAGGAATAACATATATTTCACTATCTCTATCAAATTTATTCAAATCAACTCTTTCTTCTAGTTGTGCCCTATTTTTCAGACTAGGACAAAATCTGTCAAAAATACCTAAATTCATACTTTCGAAGAAAAACTTTTCACTTATCTTACCTTTACCAGAGCACAAAGATTTAAGATCTTGCCTCTTTTCTTCAGATCGGGCCTCTTTCTTAGCACAGAGCTTTGCAAGTCAGGTATAATACTGCACACTATAGAAACAGATCTACGCACATAACTTTCTCTTTTCTTCAGTTCCTAGCAATCACAGTTTCAGGTCCCGACAATGGAACCATTTGTTGGCACAAGGGCAGACCCAGGGTTCAATGCTTCAACATCACACCAAAAAAACCCTAACTACCGGCCCTTTCGGCAACATCTGCGAAGCAGATGAAGTCTCACCTGAGGTAGAGAAAAGGGGGGTTGTAGGAATCAAGTGTCTACAATCTAGATGGGACACAGATAAGTGATTACAACATTTACAGAGCACTTAGGCAATAACATGCATTAGTTCATAAACCCATTCACATCGCATATTAAACCCTAGATACAAAATCATCACAAGATCTAACCCTTACAACCTCTTAGCACATAGCATAAGCTCAGATCTAACGTTCATTCACATCATAAAGTACTAAGCATTCATATATCTATCTATCATATATCAAGAACAATGCAATAAGCAAATAGTTACATAACTAACATGAACAACATAGAAAAAAGAACATCGAGAAAGGATATTCGTGGTTCACTCCAATGTTGGGCTACGTCCACCAACTCTTCTTCTTTTTTATTAGTCTCCTTCAATCTTCTTACAGGCACAGAGCCACATAGCTCACTCCACACTGGCCAGGTGATATGTGCATAGTGCACTAGATCCACCTTCCTCAAAATCAGGTCACGACACAAAGCCTTTACATAGTCTGTGCACAAAGCCTCTTACAATCACTTGCACTTAGCTCTGCAAGTATTAACACACTCTAGTCATACACTAAGCCCATGACCTCAAAACCTGACGTCTACTTACATCACCTAGCAACTTATTTATACATTACAAAAAGGGCCTAGACATGGGTAAACCCATGGGCCGACATCCCATACCCGTTACATAAACCCTAATAGCCCAAAAGCACAAAAAAATGGGCAAGATCTCACAATTTTCACTTCGCCTGGGTGCCTTGTATTTGACCAGCCTATCAAAGTCCCAAAAATGGTCAAACATGACCAATGTTTTCTCAAAACTTGGTCGAGGGCCAACACTCGTTTTGTAATTAATTTTTATATTAAATATATTAAAAAAACATACCTAAATTAATTGAAGAACCCCACTGTTAGCTTCTCAATTCACTTCTCACTCAAGTTGTTTAATGATTTAAGTTTGATTTTCAATTCACTTCTCAATTTCTCAGTTTTATCTTCATTCACGTTATTTAAAGATTTTAATTTTGTTAGATATAGTTTCTTATATCTATTGTATTATTATTATTTATATGAAGGACATGTATTTTGAGTTGAGATGTATTTTTTGCAAGATGTGTTAATGTTTCATAATTTCTTTATTAAAACTAAAGGAATGTGTGTGTGTGTGGTTTGATACCAATCTGTAATACACCCTAAACTCACTTCCGAGAATATGTCATGTTTATTTAACCTCAGTAGATGTTGTATTTTTAATTAATCTCTCTCATAAATACTTTGATACCATGATCAATTATTCCCAAAATGGCTCTAATACCAATTTTAATAATATCCCATGCATACGATAACCTTATGCATTCCAAATAATATGCATTCCCATGCATAAATTATGCATAAAAGATAATAATATATATAAATATACACATGCACATGCACAACATATTATAATTCAACATATAAAAGGACATATTATACACAACATAAAAGCATATAATAAGAACAATTATCTTTTAAAAAAATCACCAACAGGCTACAAACCTCAGACATTCTACCAAGTCATAGACATTATTATTCTAGCTCTCTCAATAGAAAGTCACCCTCGAGCCAAGGCTATGACTCCACCAGGGTAAAGACTACTTAAGCCAACTAGGTCCGACAACAACAAAAATGGTGTCTATGCCAAGGTACAAAACTCCTACATCAATTCCAACCAATAGTCTCTCATTCCCATTAGAATACACAACCAAAGGAAGTGTAGCTCCTTCTCTGCATTGTGGTCCCTTAGATTATCTCACTTCCCCTAAAAAAACTCCAGCTAAATTAATTGAGTCTCGAAACACCCTCTAGGCCTCACACACTAGGAAATACTACCCACCCAATTCCCCGTCTAGGGATCCAACCTTCCCCAAGGAAACCCAAGGAGAATTAGAAACAAAATCCCACCTAGGATTCACAAGGTTTATAAGAAACAAGGTTGCAGTGGCTTCCCTAATATCACACCCAACATACCTAGACCAAAATAATAAAGTACAATGATCAGAATTATTGGAATGAATGAATTTCTCACTAAACCCAAAATTTATATATGCATGTTCTCCCTTTGACAAGTGGCAATTAAAGAACCACTCTCCTATCACTTGGGAACTTAGGATAAAATCATGACATAAGACTTAGGCTTAGGAATTAGGATTAATTTAATATATTTGGCTTAGCCCCTTTCCTTAATCCCTTAGCCCCCTTTACTTATCTCCTCTCCTTAATCCCTTAGCCCCCTTTCCCTCTTGTGGATTCCTATCCCCCCATATCCTTTTATTTGACTTGGTCTGCAGTCATGATGCATTTTATTAATATATATGAGTGTGATTACAATGTATAATGATAGGCTCATAGACCTTTTAGCATACAGGCTCTCCAACCTAATTTCACATAGGTTCTCTAGCCCAAAACATACATAGATTGGGACTCCAACCCAAAAAAACATATTGGCTCACCAACCTATAAAACATATGTACATATACATTTGCAACTGAGGCAAACTGGAGGTATTATATTCCCCTCCCCCTTACCTTTTCACTTTCCTATATGCATTATATAAAAATGTACCATTGAAATCCATAAACAACTTCAAAAAGATATGGGTACTCCTCCCGCATGGCATCCTCATGCTCCCATGTAGCATCTTCAGGACCATAGTAGGTCAAATCGACCTTTCCTAGGATGATGGATTGGTTCCTAATAACTTTGACCTTCCTATCTAATGTGCACACCAACTAGACCTAGAAATCACCCTTGTGCTCCACCTGGATCACAATCCAATAAATTATGTGGTTAGGATTAAGCACATATTTTAAACCAAAGACACATGAAACACATTATGAATGCACATGGATGCAGACAGTGCACACATGTATGCAACAGGACCAATCCTGTCTATTATTTAAAATGGTACACAATATCTTTTTGTCATTTTTGGGTAACTTCCCAATTTTAGTGAACTCCTTTTATGTTTCACTTTCAAGAAGACATACTCACCCACTTTGGATTCTCTATGTGTTATGCCTTTGTCCGCATAATTTTTCTACCTATCCTATGCAACCTTTAAGTTCTGATTTATTTTAACCATATTCTCTTTAATTTCCCTAAGTAACTCTATCCCAATGATGGCTCTTTCAACTGGGTTATCCCAAGTCACAAGTGTGTTACACCACTTTCCATACAAGGTGTCAAATGGCCTCATCTTGAAGGATGCATGATACCCATTATTATAAGAAAATTCAACTAGATGAAGATAGTCTTCCCACTTGTAGATCTTAGCCATGATGGCTTCCTTGTGAGTTAGATTTATGGGAATAAAACGAGTAGCCTTTGTTAATTTATCCACCACTGCCACAATGGAATCATGTTTCTTCAGTGTTATTGGAATATTGGTAATGAAATCTATTGAAACAACTTCCAATCTCCACTCAAGAATGGGAAATGTTTGTAGAAATCCAATTAGATGTATATGCTCAGACTTTACTTTTTTATACTCTAAACATATTTCTATATAATAAGCCACATATTTCTTCATACCTGGCCAAAATTATTGCATGTCTATGCTTAGCCTTTACCTTTTGACACTCTAAACATCTGTCTATACAATCAACCACATATTTATTCATTCCTGGAAAAAAATGTTGGCCTCTTATAGTTGTAATTATCTTCTGATATCCAAGGTGTCTAGCATATGGAATATTATGCATTTCTTTTAGCACCAAATTTTTTAGCTCTTGATATTTAGGCACATACGCCTTTCCCCTGTACATGAGGAATTCATCCTATTCTAGCTCATAATACTTAAAAAAATTTATGCAATTTATGTTGTTGCAATGATTCCTTTGCATGCAAATAGTGTTGATCTAAATTTGCAATTCCCAAAATTATGTCTTTTATATCATACTTATACATAGTTATGGCTATAGCATGCATCTCATCCATTGATCCAGATTATTTTTGGAATGAAATGAAAACATAGATATTACAATGAAATACACATAAATATTGCCAGAAACAGAGAAATACAACAATACATGATTTCTATTAATGAAAGAAATGTATAGAGACTATAAAAATACAGAGCGCCAGACTCGCTAGAATGGTGACAACTTTATCTCTGAGAAGAGATGTGATGGCTATGCTCATTCGCAAGAACATGAGTACAATGAGTCTTTGAAGGCGTT
This sequence comes from Picea engelmannii, assembly GCA_009831015.1. Taxonomy (NCBI): domain Eukaryota; kingdom Viridiplantae; phylum Streptophyta; class Pinopsida; order Pinales; family Pinaceae; genus Picea; species Picea engelmannii. The sequence continues at coordinate 408,840 of ML777033.1, read as the reverse complement.
TTTACAATAAACATGAATGCCAAAACCCTATACATCCAAAAAACTGACCATAGGAGATGAAGTGCCAAAATTCATGTAGCCCCCATTGGGGTAAGTTATTACATCAACTTCTCGGGTGTTACAAAAATATTCCCCTACGGACAGGTGAAATTTCCCTTGGATTACAAACCCCTAATACCAAGATATAAAAAAACAAGTGGACACTAACATTCCTTTTAATTTTGTTTAACTAATCATAAAGAGAGAGAGAGAGGGAGAAAAGGTTTGATGCACCTAGTTTCGAATTTTGTCCTCATTGCTTCTAATCCAAGCTTGATCTCCAAAATCCTTAGCACAACTTGATACCTACAATGCAATATAAATAAAAGAGAAACAAATAACTCCTACTCTACAATATTAGATCAAACAAATTCATCTACAAAGATTGAAGGAACAACAGACAAGAACATGCAAGAATACACAAGGTTGAAGGAAATAGACCAAGTATATTAGATGAAAACTTAAAAGGAAACTTACAAACATGGATGGTGTTGCAACAACCTCGCCAAGTCCTCCTCGTCCAACCCTTGCATGAACCCCAATATCATAAATTTGATATCTCTTTCTGTCTCCTCCCTCCCTCCATGGAAAGCCCTCATTATATAGGATTTAGAGGCTTAACCACCATAAACATGATTACTCACTAGATCCACTAAAATGGGATCTCCAAGATTTTTAGGGAGAAAATATCTCTCAAGGATTTTAGGGATAAAATATCTCTCAAGGATTTTAAGGAGGAAATATCTCTCAAGATCCACCAAATTAGGATTTTGGTTTGAGAAAATATCTCAACCATACATGAGATTCTCAACCTCTCCTTGAGATTAGGAAACTAAATGTGAGGTGGATTCTCACACTAAATTAATTTCCTTTTTATGAATATTAATAAATAATTCATGTGCACATAGTATTTTGACCTTCATATAATAAATTTCTCCTCCACATTAACTAGGGATTGTGACAAATGTTCTTTCATGGTGTCAAGGTGTATGCAACACTTAGCAAGGTGTATATGACACTTTTATGACACTTGTGACACTTAGGGAGAGGTACTTAAGTGTGGTATTTTTATGTGTAACAAATTTCCCCCTAAAGTGTAAGGTCAGAAAAGAAACCAATGGCTGAAACACTTTACAATTCTTCAATGCAAGGGTCTGGAGTTGGAGAACCTAGAAGAAGTTGCAAACAACCATAAAAAAATATTAATATATGTTCCATTTTCAAGGCAGTAATACCTATGATAGTGATATGAGATTATTCAAAGAACGTTCACCGACCAATACACTGCAGATCCATTAAAAATACAAACTAAGAATATGAACACCATAGATATAATGTAGATCCCTACCTCCATGACATGAACTAATTGCAGCCACATAAAATACACAGTGGATCTACGAGATGATAAAACATAGCCACATACCAATACAATGTGGATCTATGTGAATATATATATACCAATACCACATCAGGATTGGGACGAACACCCTGGGTTGAGCGTTCACTTTGTTATCTACTTTTCCCAGGAATGTGAAGGAGATCATTTGAGAATATATATATNCTCAAATGATCTCCTTCACAGCATGGGAAAAGTAGATAACAAAGTGAACGCTCAACCCAGGGTGTTCGTCCCAATCCTGATGTGGTACGAATCTATCCATGTGAATAAATGATTTGATGTTGAAAATGATACAAACCACTTGATTATCGAACATTGAGGTAAATCGTTAACAAGTGTGAGGGAAATCACCAATGATGTCAATGACTCCCAAGGTAACCTAGTACATTCCAGCGAATGTGAATAAATGAGCTGAAGTCAAACATTCATGGAATCATCTAATCAAATATCAATGATGTAAACCTATTTTGGGAAGCGAGGAGACCTATGATTGAGGCATGCAGGTCCCAAGGTACTAACTTGTTTATAATTCTATTTCTTGGATGATGTGTTGAAGTCGACAGGAAAAGACTCATCGAAGGAGGGCCTTGGTGTATCCCACATCATCGACACGAAACTGACATAGGAAAGTGATGTAAGATGGTGAATCAAATGAGTATGGAATGACACAGGAAATAGAAATTGGAAATACTACAGATGGATGGTTTGAAGTGAAACTTACTTTGAACATGATGAGGCACGAAAACTGACTTGGCAGCATTGACTCGATGAGTACCAAGAATGTAATGTGACAACAATAAGAGCACTCTTTGACTGGATGAAAACATATGTCAACAAACAGAATTGGTATGGCTCAAAGAAAAGTGGATTACCCAACTGTAATATGAGACACAAACAAGTTCCATGTTCAAGGAAGACAATAACTTCCATAAAGGATTCCCAAAAAATTGACCCACTTCCTTCAATTTTCCCCCCACCCAGATAGATGAGTACCTATTTTTCATTTAGTGAGCTTGAGGAGGATAACACATGCTCGATATAAATCAACTTCGGTAAGTTCCTCTTCCTTTATTTAAATAACTAGAAGAAGTAAGGGTTTGTTCCCATATGGGTCCTTCAATGTGTAGTTTAGCAAGTCCAGAGAAGGAAAACTCGATAGTTTTTCATGTTTAGAGAGTCTTAAAATAAATTAAAGGTGAATCCATGGATGAATTTTTGTAAATTATGTCTCCCAAGCTCGAAACCGATCTAGGTGGATATCAATGGCCACCCACCTTTTCCAACTAGCTCAAAACAGTTTTCTGGCAATTTTGGTAATTTACTATTTTTAGCAATTTTTAATATCCGGGGCCATTTTGAGGGCCCAAATGAAGGTTTTTCCGGATCAATATTCTCAATGATAATTGAAGTATCTGATTGAGTCCCAAAAATGAATATCCTCTATGATACCTTTCCAACGAGATATCGTGTTCCCCAAATAGAGCTCGTATGCCAAAGTTACGCCCCTGGGAAGTTCATACACCAAACTACCCAAAACAGGGTCCACAAAACTATTGGCTTTTCATATTCCGGCGTTAGAGTTTTGGATTTTATTTATGATAAAAAGGCATTTGGAGCCTCATTGTAAAATCATCTTCTCGTGAATGTGAGTAGTGGACACATCTCTTCTCAGAGATAAGCTGCCACCATTCTAGCGAGTCTTTCACTCTGTATTTTTACAGTCTTTGTACATTTTTGCTCATTAATAGAAAATTGTGTATTATTGTATCTATGTGTTTATGGTTGCATCTCTTATACATTTTTGTTATATTATTGGATATCCGACATATCTTTGTACATTTCTTTATTATATATCTTCTCTCATTTCATGCCGAAAATAATCCAGATTAGTGGTATCAGAGCAGGCTTCTCTTGATCGTATTTCATTGCATGTGCCCGATGAGGTCTGAGTATAGCAATTTGGGTCTCTAGATTGTCTTTCTTGAGGACAATCACTCTCTCATGCCCAATAAACCCTCCATGGTGGAAGAAAATAAAAACGACAGAGCATACAATTCTATTAATATGTTGCTTGAGCAAGCCCTCATGCGACAAAGGGACGAAATGATGGAGAATTTTTCCCACGTAATTCAACACCTACCGATAACAACAGGAGAATATTCATCAAGCGACCACTTTGTAGGTACCTCACCTTTCAAGGTACAATTTAATTTTGATATTCTGATATTTGAAGGACAAATAGATGCAGATGCCCTAGAAAAATGGTTAAATCTGCTAGAAGGTTATTTCTTTGTTCTTAATTTATCTTACAGGGAAAAGATCACCTTCGCACTCCTTAAGGATCTCCCCCATGTCAAAAATTGGTGGGAAAATTATTCGGAGAAAAGTTCTACAGAAGAGTCTGGAATATATGGGGTCGAGCCCACTTGGGATTTTTTTTTTGGATGCTGTAAAGGAACAATATTACCCTGTTGGCAACTATGAGGACCAATACATGAGATGGACCACATTGATGCAAGAGAGGGGCCAAGAAGTGACAAATTTCACCAATACCTTCCATATCTTATGCACCAAGATGGGTATCAAAGACTTTAAGCGACATTTGGTTCAGAAATACTGCAGGGCTCTACACAGATACATCCAAACTGAAATGGATTTTCTAGATATCTCATCACTCAGTGTTGCGTTTCGATATGCTATTAAAATTGAGGATAAATTTAGGCACCAAAAAAAATGGGAGTTCGGATGTGAAAATCCAAAACAACCAAAGTATGAAAAAGATGGCCCTAATAAAAAAATTCCTGAAAAAACATTCTAAGCCATAGGAAAACAAGGGTCATGGGAAGATGAAGAAGGACACAAGAAAATGGTGCAATTTCCACAAAATCCCTTGGCACAACACCGATGAATGTCTCTCAAAAAATTCATTGGTGGCCGAGATAAAAGACAAGGAGTCAAACCCTAATTTAGAATCTGATTCTGAAAATATTGGTAAAATACAGATCATCGACGTAGACCCCATTGCTATTGTTGCAACCACAACAAATCAACCAGAAGAACCAACAGATCCTGAAGAGGGGGAGCACCTTTTTCATTCACAAATGTGGTTGAAAGGAACCCCACTGCGTTTTATTGTTGATAGAGGAAGCCAGAAGAACCTCATCTCAACAAAGGTCGTCAAACAATTGGGATTGTCGACAACACCACACCCATAACCATACAACATCGGGTGGCTTCACCAGGGACAAGATATTTGTTTCAGCCAGAAGTGTTGAGTGTCACATCCATCCCTTCAAGGATGAGGTATTATGTGATGTTTCCCCACTGGATGTATGTGATGTTCTCTTGGGCCAGCCATATATGTGGAAGTGCCATTCTATTTGATGCAGGAGCATTGTGCAAAGCCCAAAGCACGCGACTAAGCCAAAGAAATAGTTGGACGCGTAGAGAAAGAAAAAGAACACATTTTCATAAAACCCGTTTTGAATTTTGGAATTAAAAGGCATTAATGTAATAGTTAGGAAGATGGTGTACTTTGCATTTATATCTTGGAGGTTGTAAACAGATCTTGAGCGATTTTCTCTCATCTGTCAATGTAAAAGGCATTTAAGCCCAGTTAATGAAAGTAGGTAGATTTACATTATAGATTAGACAGTTTAGAGAGCAGGAGGGGAAATGAATATAGACACCCTCACTCTTGTATCATTGTATCATTAACACATTAGCACAGGATAGAAGGAGAGAGATGTAGCAGAGAGATGAAAAGAAGAACCCATGTACAGGAGCTTTGAATTAATATATGAAGCTTTGAGTCAGATTTCATGGTGTTATGATGTTTTATGTTTATACATGGTGAATGGTATGCTTACAGTTGTTTTATTCTCTCTGTTATGCATTTTGTTTCAATGCTGCGTTGAATGTATGATTTCATGATGAATGTTTGAAGTCTGAGAGAGAGAGAGAATGAGTTTCAATTGTTTCTCTTGTTGAGTAAGAGAAGTTCCTGCAAGGAGTGCAATGAAACGTCTGCAAGGTGTGCATCGATGAAGGTCTGCATTTTATCTCAGAAAGCTCAGGAGGTATATCGTTGTTCTCATTCCAACAGAAGTGCAAGTGGAGCAAAAAAGACGTGCAAGGAGTGCGCAGGCTGTTGGAAGTCTAAGGACTTATCAACTAAGGTTAAAGATTCAAAGACTGATGTCGTAGGGGGTTCACAGAGTCAAAGAATCAAATACTTGGAAGTATTTGAAGATTTTCCACAAGGAGTGCGTGTAGGAGTCCTTTCGAGACTCGAGTTGCAAACAAAATCTTAGAAGGGTTAGCACCTTTGAAAGTACTCAAAGGGAGACTGAGATTGAAAACATCTCGTAGAAGTTAAGTCCTCATGGGGGAACAGTGGTTCATTTCGTAGAAGCTGTCAAGGAGGGAACGAGCAGTTGAAATTCTCTGTGGAGAGCTCATGAAGTTGCGAGGACCGTAGGATCCAAAGAAGCTGTAACATGGATAGGGGAGGACAAACCCATCACTTTAGTATCAGGAATCAATGTGGACCATTGACCATGATCTATTGTGAGTCATCAGATCATTTCAGGGATTCAGAGTTCATAAGTTCAGAGTGTAAGCCAAAATCCATGGTCACTCTAAATTTCGAATCGCGAAAAGAATTGTTAACTGAAGGATTTCAGAATTCAGGATTTCGAGGTGGTAGGGGAATGACAGTTGAAGGCTTGTTCAAGTCCCGAAAGTTGGGAAGAGGGATAGGTGGCAGGAGTCCACGTTAGATATAGAAGGTATTTGAGTGGACAGGTGGTGTGTCTTCATCAAATAGGTGGAGTCAAACCTTCTTGACCGTTTTGGGGTTTTGGAGGTCAAAGGACTGGGAGCCTTGCATCCGGATTCGCAAAGCCACGAAGTCCAAAACCCTGATGAAGTGAAAACCAACGTTTGTTGAACACATCGGAATTCATCATTTTGGGTTTCGGAGGTTGTAGAGACAAGAAATCTCGACAATAGAGATCATGGAATCATGAAACCCGAAGTCCTGGTTCGACAAAGGGCGTGATCTTATTGAGATAGGGAGGCTTGAGTGGTGCTTTGTGGTTGATCACGCAGGGCATACTCAAAAGGACCTGTGGATACACTGCCAAGTTTGTGTGGGATTCCCTGTGGAGGAAACGAAGAGTCAATCACACTCAAGAGGAAGATTTAGAATGATCCTGAGCGGACTTCGGCCTGATGGTTCGAGGGTCTACGTCATTTTTGGTATCAGAGCTTGACTATGTTTTTATATTGCAGACGAAGGAAGCAGGAGGAAGAAGAGTGCTCTGATACGCATCATTTTGGTATTGAATCATAAGAAAATTTCTTTTCTTTCTGTAGTAGAGAAAAGAGAACCATTTTCAGCCATGCTACCAAGAAGGAGAGACAGACCAATGCCTGATCCAGTAGTGGAGAGGGAAATGCGCGAACTACGTTCCAGGCTTGATGCCATGGAGACAGCACAGAGGCACACAGTCGACGCTAGCGATATCAGTGAGGTTGAGAGTGAAAATGAAGCTAGACACGAAGAAGAAGTTGTAGTCGAAGATGCTGCAGATGAATGCCTATTCAGGGCTATTGCAAGGATAGGTGCTAGAGAAAAAATGGACATTCCAGTGTATGAGGGAAACCTGGATGTTGAATAGCTTCTAGACTGGATTAGAGCTCTGGATAAATACTTCAACTATGAGGATGTCAAGGAAGACAAGAATGTCAAACATGCCATTACTAGACTTAAAGGGCATGCATCACTATGGTGGGATGAACTACAGGCTAACAGACGCTGCAAAGGAAAGCAAAAAATCAAGAGCTGGGATAGAATGGTTGTGAAGATGAAAGCCAAATTCATACCCAAGGACTATCAAATTACTTTGTTTCGGAGGATGCAGAATTTGAGACAGAAGCTAATGTCAGTGAAAGAATACACTAAAGAGTTCTACAAGATAAACATCAGAGAAGGTCATTGGGAAAGCGATGATGAAAAGGTTGCCAAGTACATGAATGATTTGAGATATGAAATCCAATATGAGATGAACATGATGATCATTCGAACTGTAGAAGATGCTTATCAGATGGCTCTGAAAGATGAAGAGAAGATGAGACGAAAGCAAGGTCAAAGAGGCCAAGGTAGAAGTCAAACTAGAGGCAAAAGAACTGCCCAAGACAAAACTCAGAGACCTAAAGAAGAAGGGAAGAAACCTCAAACTCAAACTGAGAGAGGAGGAAGCTCACAGAGAGGGCAGTATGTTGACAGAAATACTTTTCCTTGAGCTAGAGGAAGAGGAAGAGGCCGAGGAGGTGAAGTGAAATGTTTTGTCTATGGGAAAAACATACATAAATCTTATGAGTGCCCAGACAAGAATAAAGAAGGTGGTGAGACTCACATTATCGAAGCTCAAGTATGGAATGTTGAGGCAGAATATGTTGAGGGCAGAAGATCCTTAATGATGAGGAAAGTTCTCTTAACACCAGAAAAGGAGGCTGAGAACCCAGCCCAAAGAAACAGTCTATTTCAGACTGCTTGCAAAACCAAAGACAGGGTATGTAAGGGCATAGTGGACAGCGGTAGCACTAAAAATCTCATTTCTACAGAGATGGTAGAAAAGTTAGAGCTGGAGACTATAATACATCCAATCCCATACAAAGTTTCGTGGCTACAAAAAGGACATCAGGTAAATGTCACTAAACAATGTTTAGTTGAATTTAAAATAGGAGGATATAAGGATGAAATATTATTTGATGGCATTCCCATGGATGTTTGTCATCTATTGTTGGGTAGATTGTGGCAATATGATAGGAATGTGATTCATGATGGGAGAAAGAACATGTACACCCTGGAGAAAAATGGGAGAACGCACAAGTTGTTGTCGATCAAGGACAAATAAGTGAAACCAAAGGTGAGTAACACTGTACTTATCATGAGTGGGAAGGAACTTCTTAATGAGGTTAAGAAGAAGGAATACACACAATTTGTTGTGGTCAGGAAGACTAGAATTGTTTTGACCAGTACAAGAGTGGATGATTTACCAGAAGAAATCTAGGAGTTGCTGGAAGAGTTCACTGATATATTAGTGGACGAACTACCTTGTTCATTACCACCGATCAGGAGTATAAGCCATCACATTGATCTTATACCTGGAGCCAGTTTACCAAACAAAGCAGCGTACAGGTTGACGCCACAGGAGAATGAAGAAGTTAAGAGACAAGTCCATGATTTAATGGACAAAGGATTGATTCGAGAGAGCTTGATTCCATGTGCTGTTCCAATAATGCTCAGCCCAAAGAAATACGAAGGCTGGAGAATGTGTACAGACTCAAGAGTGATCAATAAGATTACCATCAGATATAGATTTCCATTGCCAAGGATGGATGATTTGATGGATTGCTTGAGTGGAGCAAGATTTTTTTCAAAGATTGATTTGAAAAGCGGATATCATCAAATTCGAATGAGAGAAGGTGATGAATGGAAGACAACATTCAAGACGAATGAGGGGCTGTATGAATGCATTTTCATGCCATTTGGTTTAAAAAATACACCCAGTACTTTCATGAGATTGATGAACGAAGTCCTGAAGGATTTCATTGGGAAATCTGTCATTGTATATATTGATGCTATATTAATTTTCAGCAAGACAGAAGCAGAACACTTAAAGCATTTAGCCGTAGTGATGAAGAGATTACAGCATGATAAATTTCTGATTAATATGAAGAAATCATCATTTATGAGGAAAAAACTCATTTATTTGGGTTTTGTTATCTCTGCAAATGAGTTGAAGATGGATCCCGAAAAGGTAAATGCAATTAATAATTGGCCATCATCGAAAAGTGTGCTTGAAGTTCGAAGCTTCCATGGTTTAGCTAGTTTCTACAGGAAATTCATCTAGAATTTCAGTGGAATTATCACACCAATGATGGATACGGTGAAGAAAAGACATAAATCTTTTCACTGAACAGAGGAAGCAGAGAAGAGTTTCAATCTGCTGAAGAGGAAGATCATTGAGCAGCTAATTTTGGTTTTTCCATATTTCAGCAAGACATTCCGAGTCAAGTGTGACACGAGTGGATTTTCAATAGGAGCGGTCTTGAACCAAGATGACAGACCGATTGCATACTTCAGTGAAAAAATGAATGAAGCGAAGGTTAAGTACTCCACATATGACAAGGAATTCTATGCGGTCATACAAGCACTGAAGAAATGGAGGCATTATTTGGTTCCTAAAGAGTTTGTTTTGTACAACGATAATCACACTTTGCAATTCATGACTCAACAGGGGAAGTTGAACCAAAAACATGCTAAATGGGTTGAATTCATGCAGAATTTTACTTTTGTGATTAAGCATATTTTTGGAATTACTAACAAAGTTGTTGATGCTTTGAATAGGAAATGTTTGCTTATGTAGGAATTCAGAGTCAAGACTTTGGGTTTTGATAACCTCAAAGAAATTTATAGGGATGACCCAGATTTTAAGGAAGCATATGAGGCATCTGAGAATCCAGTTCTCAGGGACAGAACCCAATGGATTGAATACATGATCCAGGATGGATTATTGTTCAGGGGAAATCAGTTATGTATTCCAAAATGCTCCATGAGGGAGAATTTTCTGAAGGAAACACATAGTGGAGGATTGGTCGGACACTTTGGTCATGATAAGACGTTCTCAAAGTTGAATGGCTCATATTTTTGGCTAGGGACGAGGAAATATGTTAAGAAATTTGTGGATAGATGCAGGATTTGTCAGCACACAAAAGGGAAAAGGCAGAACACATGGTTATACTAGCCATTACCCATACCTGTAAGGCCATGGGATGCAGTGAGCATGGATTTCATATTGGCACTGCCAAGAACACAAAGAGGATATGACTCAATCTTTGTGGTAGTCAATAGATTTTCCAAGATGGTACATTTCATACCATTCCATAAAACCAGTGACACAATTCATATTGTGAACCTGTTTTTCAAGGAAGTCGTCAGACTTCATGGCTTGCCAAGGAGTATTGTTTTTGATCGAGATACCAAGTTCGTTGGACATTTTTGGAGGAATTTATGGAAGAAGATGGGGACAAGTTTTTCATTTAGCTCAGTGTATCATCCTCAGATAGATGGGCAGATAGAAGTTGTGAACATGAGCTTAGGATATTTGCTAAGGATCCTAGTGACTGAACACCACAGTCAATGGGATCACATTCTACCACGGGCAGAATTTTCTTACAATGACTCACTCAACAGAAGCACAGGGCAGAGTGCATTCTAGATTGTATATGGAATGTAGCCAAGGGGAGTTTATGAATTGAAAGATTTAGAACAAAATAAATTCAGGAGTGCTAGTGCAGAGAATTTTGCATAAGCAATGAAGTAGCTTCACAGTGGAGTCAAAGAGCGATTGCAGAGTTCAAGCCAATAATACAAGCGCAGAGAAGATCAACATAGGTGAGAACTTCAATTTGAAGTTGGTGATCTGATTCTTGCACATCTGAGGAAGGAAAGGTTCCCAAGGGGAACATATAACAAACTAATGATGAAAAAGGTCATGAAGAAATTTGGGGCAAACGCATATGAGATTGAATTACCCGATGGGATCAGAATTTCACCGATATTCAATGTTGTGGATTTGTACCCTTATAGAGATGGATAAGCAGGAGCAGAGGAAGAAAATAAAGAAGTTCAATGGACAAAACAAATGACTGTAGCTGAAATCCACAGATAGAAAGTATAATTGACAAGAGAGTCAACAGGAAGACCAGGAGAAAAGAGTATTTTGAATACTTGGTCAAGTGGAAGGGACATCTAGTTGAAGATGCCAGTTGGGAGGATGAAGTAGAAATTCATAAGCATGGATAGACCGTGCAAGAGCTCATGAAAATTTTCAATGAAGGGAGTATGATGCAGGAGCATCGTGCAAAGCCCAAAGCACGCGACTAAGCCAAAGAAATAGCTGTACGTGCGGAGAATGAAAAAGAACATGTTTTCATAAGAACCATTTTGAATTTTGAACTTAAAAGGAATTAATGTAATAGTTAGGAATATGGCATACTTTGCATATATATCTTGGAGGTTGTAAATAGATCTGGATCGATTTTCTCTCATCTGTTAATGTAAAAGGCATTTAAGCCCAGTTAATGAAAGTAGGTAGATTTAAATTATAGATTAGATAGTTTAGAGAGCAAGAGGGAAAATGAATATACACACCCTCACTCTTGTATCATTGTATCATTAACACATTAGCACAGGATAGAAGGAGAGAGATGTAGTAGAGAGATGAAAAGAAGAACCCATGTACAGGAGCTTTGAATTAATATATGAAGCTTTGAGTCAGATTTCATGGTGTTATGATGTTTTATGTTTATACATGGTGAATGGTATGCTTACAGTTGTTTTATTCTCTTTGTTATGCATTTTTTTTCAATGCTGCGTTGAATGTATGATTTCATGATGAATGTTTGAAGTCTAAGAGAGAGAGAGAATGAGTTTCAATTGTTTCTCTTGTTGAGTAAGAGAAGTTCCTGCAAGGAGTGCAATGAAACGTCCACAAGGTGTGCGTCGATGAAGGTCTGAGTTTTATCTCAGAAAGCTCAGGAGGGATATCGTTGTTCTCATTCCAACAGAAGTGCAAGTGGATCACAAAAGTCGTGCAAGGAGTGCACAGGCTGTTGGAAGTCTAAGGACTTATCAACTAAGGTTAAAGATTCAAGGACTGATGTCGCAGGGGGTGCATAGAGTCGAAGAATCAAATACTTGGAAGTATTTGAAGATTTGTCGCAAGGACTGTGCACAGGAGTCCTTTCGAGACTTGAGTTGCAAACGAAAGATCAGGAGGGTCAACACCTTTGAAAGTACTCAAAGGGAGAAAGAGATTGAAAACATCTCGCAGAAGTTAAGTCCCAGTGGGGGAACACTGGTTCATTTCACATACGTTTTCAAGGAGGGAATGAATGGTTGAAATTCCTTGTGGAGAGCTCATGAAGTCGCGAGGACCGTAGGATCCAAAGAAGTTGCAAGGTGGATAGGGGAGGACGAACCCATCACTTTGGTATCAGGAATCGATGTGGACTATTGATCGTGATCTATTGTGAGTCGTTGGATCATTTTGGGGATTCGGAGTTCGTAAGTTCAGAGTGTAAGCCAAAATCCGTGGTCACTCTAACCTCTGAATCACGAAAAGAACTATTAAGTGAAGGATTTCAAAATTCGGGATTTCGAAGTGGTAGGGCAACGGTATTTGAAGGCTTGTTCAAGTCCTGAAAGCTGGGAAGAGGGACAGGTGGTGGGAGTCCACATCAGAGATAGAAGGTATTTGAGTGCACAGGTGGCATGTCTTCATCAAATAGCCATAGTCAAACCTTGTTGACCGTTTCAGGGTTTTCGAGGTCGAAGGACTGGGAGCCTTGTATTTGGATTCATGAAGCCATGAAGTTTGAAACCCCAATGAAGTGAAAAACCCATTTGGAAACCAACCTTTACTGAACACATCGGAATTTGGCATTTCGGGTTTCGAAGGTTGTAGAGACAAGAAATCTCGACAACAGGGATCGCGGAATCGTGAAACCCGAAGTCCCGGTTTGGCGAAGGGTGTGATCTTACTGAGATCAGGAGACTTGAGTGGTGCTTTGTGGTTGATCACGCAGGGATTACTCAAAAGGACTTGTGGATACACTGTCGAGTGTGTGTGGGATTCCCTGTGGAGGAACCGAAGAGTCAATCAGACTCAAGAGGGAGATTTAGAATGATCCTGAGGAGACTTCAGCCTGAGGGTTCGGGGGTCTGCATCACTATTTACGAGTTTTGACCCTGTAGTGTCATTGTTACTTTGGGGGATCATATCTACAGAATACCAGAGGTAACTCCAACTATTGTCCCACCTAAACAGTGTCGCAAGGTAGTATCTCATGCTACAAAATTCATCTTCTTCACAGTCTGTTCAAAGCATGAACAAAAGAACACAACTGCAGCCTCAATCCAAGCACCTTCTATCCAACAGAAGGAAGTTTAAAAGTTTACAGCGAAGTGTAAATATTCCTTCTGCACACAAGAATATCATGTATCCAAAATATTTAAAAATTTCCAACCTTTCCAACCACAAGTTTGTGACAACCTTCAACAAGATAAGCAATGCAACTTCTCCAACAAGGCAAGCAACTCATCAAGATGAAGATTCAAAAAACGATTTACCCTCTCCCCCAGGAACTCAACACAATGGAGACCATTTCTTTCTAAGGAGGGAGGATTGATCCAGGTGGATAATGGTGGCCACCCACCTTTTCCAACTGGCTCAAAACAGTTTTCTGGCAATTTTGGTAATTTACTATTTTTAGCAGTTTTTAACTTCCGAGGCCATATTGAGGGCCTAAATGAAGGTTTTTTGGGATTTATCTTCTCAAATATAGCCAAAGGATCTGGTTAATCCCCCAAAATGAATCTCCTCGATGATACCTTTCTAACGAGCTATCGTGTGCCCCAAACGAAGATCGTATGCCAAAGTTACACCCTCGAGAAGTTGATACACCAAACTACCCAAAACGAGGTCCACAAAATTGGCTTTTAATCTTCCGGGGTTAGGGTTTTGGATTTTATTTATGATAAAAAGGCATTTGGAGCCTCATTGTAATCATATATGATTTTAGGGGTGAAATTTCGCTCATGGGAGAAATTAAGGGGCCTCCAATTTTTTATTGGGCGAATTTTTTGTATTGGAATGATTTTTTTAAACTTATATCATTAGCCCATAATTTATTTTAGGGGAAAAATAATGTACAGGGTCAGCCCATATTTTTAGGAGGGATATAGGAAAAAAAATTATATTTCTCCCCTAAAATTTGGAGGGACAAGCTTCCATTAGCCAAATTTCTAAAAGTATGGAAATTTCTAATAACATCGTCACCCTGCCATTTGGTAAAATCGAGTTTTATGGTTTAATTTGCCCCGATTTTGTGGTTTGGGCACTGGGTAGCTACAATATTCCCTTTTCCCAATTTCCAAAGAACAAGGAAATTTCTGAGATCATTTTGGCCCTCCCACCTGGTATAAATTATATGGGATCTACCCATATATGCATTCCCTGATTTACATCTTCATGCTTATTTGAATTTCCCCTTTGGACCTTGACGGAACGAGCTTACAATTTTACCATTCAAATCTTTGACCTTCTTCTTTCTACTACTTATTTCCCCTTTGGGCCTTGACGAAACGGGAAAAAGGGGGTTGGGTTACTCCCAGGTTCGGCCCAGGCATCATATTTTGTTAGCCTTCCAAGAGAGGAGGACCCCGCTCGATGTTGAGGCTTGACCAAACTGCAAACTCGCATATCAAATTCTTGACCAAAATGAAAAATCGCATATCTGATTCTTGACCAAAATGCAAACTCGCATATCTGATTCTCTACGGTATGATGAATAGTGCACCCCATTTGGATTTGTAAAAATTGAGCCATTGATTAATATATGTATTTTTTTTGTCTCATGTTGTTTCATGCAAGATAGGTGAAAAATATTGTGGTCATTGGAAATTCCATTGTGATTATCTGAAAAATGAGGAAGCTCTCAAAACTGATATCCTCGAGCTTGCACATACTAGTAGAAAAAGAAAAATGAATATTTGTCCATTTTTAACAAATAACCTTTTACCATGTCCTTCACCATCTAAACTATGAAGTAGATGCCATGGGAGACATGGGTACTATTTTGAATTAGGGTCAAATGATCCAAAATGGGGAGGGGTGAGGGGAATTCTTTTGCAATTTCTCCCATGATTATCACAACTACGATATATAGTATGAACAACCAAATTGAATTGAGGGACAAGTGGAAATTGAAATGTCCATGGAAATGTGTTTAACTCATTCCATGTCCCTTATACTCTTGCAATTTATCAACATACTTGAGGATTTATTGGAGGGAGGAACAAGCTTGGTTATAGTACCCTCCTATCCTAGTAATAACTTTCAAATGGAGGGTCAAATCTGCTAAATGTTATTTCAATTCCAAGAGTTAGATTTTGAAGTGGTAGTAAAGCCAAGGAAGTAAAATGTGGGCCCAATCATCATTCCCAGCTAAGTCATCTGGTTCGAATTCGAATTCGAGTTCAACGACCTTGAAGTTTGACAAAAATTTGACACTGAAAATTTCTATGATAAAATTCGACAATAAATTTGACAGACTACAAAATTTAAAAAATTAAAAATATATGGACGGCGTCAGGAGTTCTCGCTGGAGGAAGTTCCTTGTTGGTCCCTAAATCACTGCTACAATGTAGTCATAACTGGTAAGTGTTATAGCATTCACCATCGAGAGGAGGGAGGAATATAGTCGGGACTCGTGAGTGCTATAGAGGGAAATTCAAAACCCAAACCACGCACGCGAAACCCAAAATCCGAATCCATGAGCGGAAACCCAAAAACCACACGAACCTTCGAAAACAACCATACGGAAACCACATTTAGGGTTCCAATCTTTTTTTAAAAATTCCGTGTAAAATTTCAGACTCGAATTTCAACACATTTGCCGAATTTATTCGACCAAAAATTTGAATTTGCATGCGGGTTCAAGTTCGTTCTGATATTCAGTGAATTTTATATGAATTAATTCGATTTGATTCGAAATTCAACGAACTTCAAATTTGAGGCTTGAAATTCGTCGAATGCAATGAATTAGATTTCCAGATACATAATAGTTAAACCACAAAGACACTGCATGAACTACCTGATGTCTGTCTCTTTCATGTGTAATTCATATCAAACTTCTTTGCAAAGCTCATTGAATTCCCCAATTCAATTTTAGCACCTAAGGATTGTGATTAGTGTTGGCAAAGGAAGCTAGTGGTACAAGTGACGAATTATCACTTGATAATAGAGCAATTGTATAAATTGGTGATGGATGGGATTCTAAGGATATTCATGATGGATTATTTGTGGATGATGGTATTACACAAATCCACCATGAGAAAAATGCCACCATGTACAATACAAATTAAGTCAAGGGCATGATGGGCCATGAATCTAAAAGTTGAGGAAGTAGAAGACCCCCATTCTATAGGTACAATAATCAGTTTGCCTAGAGGAGGTACTCAACCTATGGGTGCATGTTAGCAAGGATGAGCATTTGAAATGATATGTGGAGCAGGTGCAACTGATGGATTATGATATCCATGACCTCGCCTTGTTCCTTTAATTTTCCCTAGAAAAATACTCGAAACTAAGGAGGCACCAGACCATGCTCTTATCATTATTCAAGCCATTGTTTAAATCTAGGATCACCATTCTCCTACATGTCCCATGCTTGGGGACTTATCCAATGATAAGAAAGTGTGTGTGGCTACTATAGTCGTGGACTCAAGTAGGTGGGATTTGGCTAGAAATCGCTCTCAGTTAAAATAGTATTTATGTTGTTACCAAATAGTCCTAGGATGGGTAGGATGCCAATGATGCATTCACTACTAGATTCCAAGTACTATAGGATGATACATTCATATAAGAACAAATAGATCCATTCCTAAAATATGGCACAAAGAAGAAAGGTCGGGGATATGACAAGATCCTAAAACAGAGCAGTAGTGATATGACACACTAAAACAGAGCACTAATGAGCAATCATCCAAAGCATTAGAAGGGTCATAAAATACTTTCGCAATAGTCTGCAACATGCAAATTTATATGCCCTACTCTCTTGTCCAAAATGAGTATATCCTAGGCTTGTATGAGTACTATAAAGGAATTGTACAATTACAATACGAATTCATCATTAACATGTATCCTGAGTTAGCACCATGCAACATGACATAATAGTCCTCCTAACTAATGAGACATTACCTACCAATATCAAACAAACAAAAAGGTTCCAAAACAATCATCCATACAAGAAAAATCACTTGGGTCAACTTCAAAATGACACCTATAGGCATACCTACAACATTACAAGTTTTGATCCTTATTGATGGTAGTTTAAAAACATTGGATAGTTTATACGTCATCACAACTATGAAATATAGTATGAACAACGAAATTGAATTGAGGGACAAGTGGAAATTGAAATGTCCATGGAAATGTGTTTAACTCACTCCATGCCCCTTATACTCTTGCAATTTATCAACATACTTGAGGCTTTAATGGAGGGAGGAACAAGCTTGGTTATGGTGCCCTCCCATCTTAGTAATAACTTTCAAATGGAGGGTCAAATCTGATAAACATTATTTCAATTCAAAGAGTTCGATTTTGAAGTGGTAGTAAATCCAAGGAAGTAAAATGTGGGCCCAATCATCATTCCCAGATACATAATAGTTAAACCATAGGGGCAGTTCATGAACTACCCGATGTTGGTCTCTTTCATGTGGAATTCATATCAAACTTCTTTGCAGAGCTCATTGAATTCCCCAATTCAATTTTAACACCTAAGGATTATGATTAGTGTTGGCAAAGGAAGCTAGTGGCACATGTGATGAATTATCACTTGATAACAGGACAGCTATATAAATTGGTGATGGATGGGATTCTAAGGATATTCATGATGGATTATTTGTGGATGATGGTATTACACAAAGACACCATGAGAAAAATGCCACCATGTACAATACCAATTAAGTCAAGGGCATGATGGGCCATCAATCTAAAAGTTGAGGAAGGAGAAGACCCCAATTCTATAGGTACAATAATCAATTTACCTAGAGGAGGTACTCAACCTATGGGTGCATGTTAGCAAGGATGAGCATTTGAAATGATATGTGAAGCAGGTGAAGCTGATGGATTATGATATCCATGACCTCGCCTTGTTCCTTGAATTTTCCCTAGAAAAATACTCAAAACTAAGGAGGGACTAGACCATGCTCTTATCATTATTCAAGCCATTGTTTAAATCTGGGATCACCATTCTCCTACATGTCCCATGCTTGGGGACTTATCCAATGATAAGAAAGTGTGTGTGGCTACTATTTTCGTGGACTCAAGTAGGTGGGATTTGGCTAGAAATCCCTCTTAGTGAAAATAGTATTCATGTTGTTACCAGATAGTCCTAGGATGGGCAGGATGCCAATGATGCATTCACTGCTAGATTCCAAGTACTATAGAATGAGACAGTCATAGAAGAACAAATATATCCATTCCTAAAATATGGCACAAAGAATAAAGGTTGGGGATATGAAAAGATCCTAAAACATAGCACTAATGATATGGCACACTAAAACATAGCACTAATGAGCAATCATCCAAAGCATTAGAAGGGTCATAAAATACTTTCTCAATAGTCTGCAACATGCAAATTTATATGCCTTACTCTCTTGTCCAAAATGAGTATATCCTAGTCTTGTATGAGTACTATAAAGGAATTGTACAATTACAATACGAATTCAGCTTTAACATGAAGCATGAGTTAGCACCATGAAACATGACATAATAGTCCTCCTAACTAATGAGACATTACCAACCAAGATCAAACAAAAAAAAAGGTGCGAAAATAATCATCCATACAAGAAAAATCACTTGGGTCAACTTCAAGAGTTTGCAATACAAGATTCCTTTTATATCCATATAGGATCAACATAACAAGCCATTGAGTTTTGTTTCATTGTAACTTGGATGCCAATAAGACAATAGGATACATTTTTCTGCATCTTTGTAAAAATAGGAGTCAAAGATGAAGTGATATCTCTTTAACTATAATACCTGTTACAAAACCGGGAGAGGTTTTTGTAAATAAGGTTGTTTTGAAGAAAAACCTCTCTCATAGTTTTGAAATTCATTCCCATATTCTCGAAGTATGTGCCACAAAATAATGACTAAAACAGGAAATTAAATATTCTTGAAAAATAGGCCTCAAATCTCATTGCATATCTCCCAAATTATAACACCTGTGTATAAACTTAAGGAGGATTTTTTTATTTGGTATGTGATTGAAAAAAACTCTTTCTCTTTTGTTAAATTCATCTTCATTTGGTCAGAAATGGATTTTGAAGTAAAATTGTCCCTGTGTGTAGAAAATGACCTCAAAACCCTAGGTTGTAAGATGGCATACAAGCCTAGAGAACTTGAATTGCTTTTGTGTGTGGGATTAAGAGTCATACAAATTTATTTAGATAATTAGTGCAAGGTTATATTGTATGTACACCATTGTATTAGTTTGTAATTTTTCAATTAACAAAGATAGATTTTCTATGACATCTTTATGTAATGATATTTTGTGATAAATGCATTATTGTTTACATTTCTTAAGCATGTAATCTAACTAGTGCTAGTATGCCTGATAAAACACGATCAAATATATTTCTTTAAGCTTGGCACAAAACTATCTAACCCTCTATAGTGCAATGATGTACAATACTCCTTAATGTCAAGAAAAAGAACTCTTGCAACGATTTAAGTGAGTGGTTTGTGTAGTACAACAGATAACCTCACGAATGATAATGCAATGGAAATTGAAACTTGGTTAGGGGAATATGGGAATGTTGATTTTTTATGCTTATGTACACCTTACAACCCCAAGAAAGGGGAGTGTTTATTACTAAAGGTTCCATGGACCTTACCTAGGGTGGTATCAATAAAGATCAAGACATGATTAGCAAGGCATCTAGTGCAATGTTAGTCCTTTTCCAATGTGGAAAATTTGTGCAATCCACACTAGTTTTGAAAAACCCAAATTATCCCACAATGAGTTCTTAGAATTCTAAACTATGGATAATTTCCTTGAATGATAGTTACCACATTCACATACCATGAAGTGATTCCTCAATTTGTTGTGTCCTTTCCTTGGGGAGCCAAATTATTTAACAATAAGTCTTTACTTAATAAGAATAAAAGGAAATAAATTTGGGCTCTAAAATGATACAAGGATATTATGAACATTAGAATACCATTGGAGTAACTCCA
The DNA here is from genome assembly GCA_009831015.1 of Picea engelmannii. NCBI lineage: Eukaryota > Viridiplantae > Streptophyta > Pinopsida > Pinales > Pinaceae > Picea > Picea engelmannii. Next base: position 388,521 of record ML777033.1, on the reverse strand, counting down.
TGCAAGAACTAAAGGTTAGTGATATGATTGTTCTCCCCATAAATGACAAGTTCAACCATTCATTCTAATTTACCAAAATTGTCTAAGTTAATTTTCCATGTAGAACTTTAAGTCTACTCAAGTTCATTTGTTTTAGTCAAACACTTGTAAAGAGTTAAAAAGAATACATAAGGTAGAAATGATGGATCAAAGAAATAAAAGTGCATGTCTAAGCTTTATCTTCGACTTGTTGAAGATGATTCTTTGATATTTTGACTTCTTTGAGGCTCTCTTGTGTGGAAATTTCACTATAGAACAATTAATGCAAATTCAGAAATCTCACCTCAACTTAACAGAAAAGGAAACTGTTATAATACCAAGTTCAATAGAACATGTGTTTAGCATTCCAAAAGACAAGGGAAACACAAATTTTCAAGTAATAAACCATTATCAATTAATAACTACCAAGTAATAAAGAATTATCAATGGACTATATACAAACATATTCAAGGCATTGCACGTTAAGCTTTATTGTAGAAGCTTGTGCAAATTTAGCATTATTGTAAAAGCCTACAAATTTCATGGTCTAAAGAAATCAAGCTTGGATCCCTTTCTCCAGTGAACTGAAACAAGGCCAGTTCAATCAATATGCCAAACAGGAGAAAAAACCAACCCACCTATTATATTCAAACATAAGATAATCACAACTGATATGGATGGACAGATACAACTTCAATAATTTGGAAATTCAATGTATGTGACAAATATAAATAGGTTGAAGATGGATAGTCCATCTATTTCCACAGGAAAATATGGAACCTAATATCGAGTCAAATATATGTAATACAACAGTTTACATGCTTAAATCCTGCAATATGCTAAAAAATGAATCAACTTAATTCTTCAGTTCAGTTGTGTATTTCCTCAGCTAGATTGAGAAGAAGAACCTATATTTTCACAAATCCTTCAAGATACCAGTTTACATTTTTTTTCAACATTAATGAGTTGTACGCACTAGGTTCCTATGCTACTAGTCCATTTTTCTTTAAGGCATACCTCATCAATGATTTTTCAACATAGTGGATAGGGATCTTAGATTTTGTTGGAGGCATTATTCTAGTAGCCTTGAGAATAGTTTTAGATTCCTTGTATCTATTTGCATTGAGACCATTTCTGACACTTTCCTGAGTGAGGAATTTATGAAGATGACTATTCTTTAATTAACCGATTCTAAGCAATTTATGGCCAAATAATAAGCATCTCTACTTTTGTGACAAATTTAGTAACCATCCAAATTAAGTAGCATCATTTGGAAATGAATCAATTCCACCAATCCAAATTGCAAAATTCTCACTAGAGTACATGATTGAAAGATCTAATAAACATTGACTTGTTTGAATATAAAGTGAATACCAGGCCTAAAATTCCATCAACAACCAACAGTATTTCTACAGAAGTTTGCAAATGAATCCCAAATTCTTATAAAGCTGCAAGAAGACACCCATATGATACTCTTTGAAGAATCCCAACAACCAACACAATTGTTTTATGTTGACTTTATAAGTCACATTGTTAATGCCATAGAAGAATCCACAAAGTTAGAAAGAGTAATCATCAATATGACCAAAAGGAAACTAGAACAGTACACTATTATTTTCAACAAACAGAATTCTAACCCTTAACAAATAGATCTTCAAAAGGACATGCCAAAGATATCAGTCCTGTTAAGTGTCCTTCTTAGTCTTCCACCCAATTTCATCTTCATATCTATATTGCTGAAAGGACTGTCTCAAAAATGGCCCTTCATTTTGAGGGGTAAATCCTAGTTCCATATGGGGACTTGTACTCTTCGAAGAATGCAAGAGAGTCTTGGATCTCATTGAACAACATTTGTGGTCATTTGTTGGACATTTATAAAATTATCTTACCTATCTTATCTTATATTATTTGATACTTCCTCTCACTTACTTCACTCTCCTAGAGCTTCAAATCTTGCTCTGGTACCAAATGGTGAAATCAAGGATATGGCATGCCCAATTAGTGAACATTCCCTCACTTTTAGACTATGCATAGTGATCTACAACAAAAATATAGCAAAATTGCCTATGATGACAAAGAAAATGGTTGTTGGCAATATGTCAATATAGGTTGACATTAATGGCATTGGAACTGATGTCAAATACATGAGAATGGCACTGACGTCAATTAGATGAGAGACATTGCCTATGATGAGATTTATGTCATTGTTGGATAAGGTAGTATGATGACAAAGCAGATAGTTGGCACTCTATTTTATGGAACTCTATTTTGAGGCACTCTGTTACTACATGGTGCAACAAGAAAAAATAGATTTGAATAAACAAGGAAGAGACTTGAACAAACAAAAATAGACTTGAACCTGTAGACTTGAAAAGAAAAGAAAAGAAGAACAAAATTTTCCACTACTGTATTCAAAAGGTTAAAGAAAGTACAAGATGTAGATTTTCTTGAGACAAGCTCTGTGAAGAATGTCTCGTTTGTACTAGAATCTTTATTCGTTCTTGAGACAGTTCTAAATGGTAATACTATATCTCATTTTAAATCAGGGGACATAGGGAATATACCAGAATCATTGGAGAATTATGTCTCAAACATGTGAAGTCCTATTAAAGTCAAACCAGAGCTTCAGAGCTTGGATTTCCCAGATAAAATGGTCACCATTCTTTCTGCTCCAATTTATTGTGGGGAATTTTATAATGTTGGGGGACTGTTGCATGAATGCACCTTGAAAATATTTGTTTGGAATCACATCCAAAATGCTACATGTAAATAACATACCCAACCCATATGGTGTCTACCACAAAGAGTGTGATTGAATCCATTAAAGATCTACAATTATTTTGTTACCAAGATAGTATTATAAGCATCCTAGTGGGTATCCAAAGAGTTGAATTATGGCTACAGGTGTGTCACGCATTTTGCAGATTGCAATGCAGAAAGTTGCACATTTGGCAGAATCTTTTGAGTCTCTAAAGAAAAATGCTAGACTTCTCGATGATCTCGCAAAACAAAAGGATGCAGAGATTGGTATGTTACATAGAAGTATTACCATTCTTCATGATGCTTTCAATAGTGCCATGGTAGAACTTGAGAATATGAAGATTAAGGATGTAGATAAATCACATTCTGAAGGGAATGTAATGGTAGTAACTAGTGGCAAAAGGTTAGCATCAAACATTTCTCAACCTCCGTAATCCACAGATCATGATGATTTTACTGCTAAATACAATGTTGAGATAGCTAAAAATTTATTTTTGGTTGTCAAAGACTTCGTACATATTATGTTATAGAATGATTGCCACTCATTGGAGCTCATTGTCGAGGAATTCCGAGCATGAGAGGCTTCTGCAAAGGGAATACAAGAGGAGATCATATCCTTGCATGATGTATTGTCATCCAAGAACCAAGAAGTGGAGGATCTTATGCAATCACTTGATGTAGTGGACTTGCAATTAGAGAATTTATCAAGTATATTGTAGAGATGATGAAGGAAAGACTCGACAACCGTTCGATCAAGAGATCGACAATGCTGATTAAACAACCTGTTGAGTTTTAGTCCCACATTTATTGTGTAAAATGATTTGTATGGGTTTATATACATTGTTGTCTCAAAACTATATTGATGCAGAGTGCAGAGGTATGGTAAGGGCTCTAGGTGTTTGGAATCCACAAGAATCTCACCAGCCTGGAGCCCAAGACGACCTGTCAGGCCCCCTACCTTTTGGTCAAAACAATAACGACCGTTGGATTGCTAATTAAAAAATGATCTCTTACACTCATTGATTTTCTTTTATTTATACAAACTGTCGGGGTATCGGTCATATGGGAGACTGTGGAAGTGTGGTATTAAGATTCGTTGGATAATTTGGTTAGTGGAACCAATGTAGAAACTTCCATAATTAACTGTATTTTAGGCATAATGCCAAGTATGGTGGATCGCCAAATCCATTACTAGTCGATTTAAAATCCAGGTGTTCGCCAATTTTAGTAAAACCTTGCACAACATTTAGACTGTTATAAAATGTCAAGAGTTGTGATAGTGACAAGGTCAAGACAAAGTAGGATCACACAAAGATATGTTGCACAATGATTACCCCAAGGAAGGTTGCCAATAATTTCTATAAGATATTCCAAAAGGATACTAATTATCATATTTAATTTAGAATAGGTTTCTTTCTCATTACTAGTGGTATTTATATAAAGAGAAAGAGAAACCATTGGGTTCTTCAAATCAAAGGAATAAATTAAATAAAGTGGTATAAAAACCCTCCCTGCACCAATAATTAAAAGGATGATTTTCATAGTTCACTCGTAGGATAGAAGGTAGATTCTTCGAACAATAAAAAAGACAAGATCATATTTGACATGGGTATTATGCAGTCTATTTGGCTCCCATTTAGTGGCAGTTGCTTGAGTCACCTTGAGTGTATAATATGGAAATCTATTCTAGACAATATAGTCATGTAAAAAATTCCATTTTTTGTATTTTTTATGAATTATCACCGAGGTTTGAAAGTTTCAATTATTATAACTTATGATTATCTTCATTAAAGTTTTCCTTGATTATTCTATGGTTATATTACCTAAGGAAATTCCAGTAACATTTTCAAATTGTACTCTTAACATACTCTAGGTAGCATATTCTAAATAATCATTTTGAAGGGAAAGTGATAGATGGGGGGTCTTCTAATGGTTTGATATATTCAATATTGATTTTCTACATCTTAGTAATTTCTTATATCATTGTCATTTAACATAAATTTGACTATTGGCCCAACTTGGGCAGGACCAAAGTGTTGAACTTGTACATGAGCTATTTTAACATTATTTTTTATTAAGGTAATCCAAATGTGTTTATTCCCATCATTGAATACACTAGTCATTGGCTTAGGTATGATGGAGGAATAGTATATTTATTACACTGGATACAGTTTGGGTAAATCCATTGATGTACAATATAGAATTGGTTACTAGAGAAATTGTCCAAGTCCTATGGAAAGACAATAACATACACATTTGCTCGTGGCTTCTTAATTACATTTCATGCTTCAATTTGTTTTCTTGCACCATTGATGAAAATTTTACTTGAAGTCATACCCTCTTGGGGATAACCCTTGGTGACCAATATATCCACATGTGTTATACTTTTCCCACTCACACTAACATCCCAAAATATTTCTTCTTGTAGGTAATGGGGTCAATCACGAAGTATGATTCTTCATCAATGTCTCAAACTCACCAACCATAGTTGTGTTTCACTCTTCAACATATATCCCACTAAAATCCCTTTGACACACTCATTGGATCTTTACTACTAGTAAGGACAATATCTCTCTCTTATTGATTCAATGTTGAAAGCTACTCTAGAGTCTGTTGGAGAGGAAACAAAATACCAATTTTTGTTGCTCAAATGGATGAAGTCCTAGAAAAAATTATATACAAGATGTGTGGTGCATGTGACCATGTTATTTAGTTCTTGATTAGTATTCCTATTATTTTTAATAACTGTAAAGTTGTTCTTTGCTCTCTTTTTTGTCTTGTAATCAACTAATTTTTTAAGGAAATCACCCATGTGACTAGAATAGTGATCGAGGTTCAATCCATTCATTATTGTTATATTCCTTAATAATGCACAATATTGTTCAATTTATTCATCTTGGAAAGAATTTGTACAATGCTACAACTGAAATTCCGTTGTAGTAATAAATAATATCCAAGTTTTTCTAGGGTCAGTGGGTGTGAGTATGGGAAGCCATTTTTTCAGGATATTGATGGGACACATAATCTTACATCATGAAACATCACAAGATGAATTTTGGCATCACTTACATCTACATTTTTCCCATTTGGAGTACAATCACACACATGGACAAGGATTTTAAGACTTTGTCTTGTGAAATTAGAATCGGCATCACTAGATACACATTTTGGTCAGTTTGTGCAAAAATCTCAGTTTAGGTACTTACCTACACCTAATGTGTAGGAAAATCCTTCCCATATATTTTCCCACGTGAACCTTGAGTGTAGGAAACTTGTATATGAAATTTTGGATGAGTGATGTGTGCGAGTTACTTGAAAGTGTGATCCCAAAAGAACTGAAGCACGTGGTGAGAATATCTCTAACTAGTTTCCCTGAATAATGAATAAAATTGATCGAAATAATTACAAGTGTTGTGCTCTACCTTGTCTTGAATAGAAGCGAATTGGACATGGATAAGGTAAAATAAGATATGATAATTTTATTATTCAAAAAATTACCATGAATAGGTTGAAGGGACTATTAGGCACATCATAATCAATCCACGAGTGGGAGTGAAATTTCAACACCTATGAAAGTAGATATAATCTATGAGATCTAAGACCTAGTAACTAACTAAAGTCTAGCATCCAATAAGGAGATACAAAGAAGAAAAAGGTCTAGTTAAGAGCTCAAGAACTTGGAAGAATGTCTCAATTGAAGATGTTTCGGGAGGGTGCTTATGGTCTCATCCAATAAATCTTGGATGCAATCATTGCCAATTTTAAGGTCTCAGTTTATACCCACTAGAAGATTTTATGGTCTCATTTGTATCCAATAGTTAAAACTTATGCTCAATGGGTGTTTTTATTCCCTATAGTTCTAAGGCCTAATCTATGCACAACATTTATTACAAATTTATGTGTCCCTTAACTTTTTTATAAGCTAACAAAAATATAAAGGGTAAAAGTGACCTCTATTCCTTGGAAAGGGGTTCTTTTTGGGTGCAAATGGATTATTAGAGAGGAAGTCATGCATGGAATGTGACCTATCAATATCCTTATACTTTTGGAGTTATTAATTGATAATATTATGTGCACTCCTATTTAGGAGCATCCTATGATGAACTTGTTTGAAGGGTCCTTTCGTAATTGATGAATCAATAATAAATAATCCATAATAGAAGTGGCAGAGCAAAGATTAATATCTCCTGAGCTTGATAGAAGTGGTGGTCAGGATAAACACATATGAACATTGTGGTGAAATATCATCAAAACTTATAGAGGGATATGCAAGTGTACAATGAGAACCTTGACAAACACAACCCCTAATGCTTGCAAAGCTGTCTAGAGGATGGAAAAGTTATGTTTCTTTTTCCAAATATGTAAAGTGATTATATTAAACTTTAATTAATACATTCTCCATGGATTGCAGGATTTCGTAGAAGGTATCTATGAAATCAACATCACCCCCTAGTTCATTTTGCTGGAATGCATTTAACAACATTCCCTCCATGGCTTGGGTATCCCATGAGAAATCATCCATACCAACCTCTATATCATTTCCTTCATCCCGAACATGTGAAGAACTAGTGTTATTGTCGAGGTTTTGAATTACTGACTTAATACGTAGTGGGAATTGAATAGGTGGTTGTTTCAACCATTATTGGTATTCTTCATCTCCGAGATCTTTTTGTTTAGAAGAAAACTCATGACTTGGCATTGTAGTGGGGTGAAACAGTAGATGGTGGACATTTCACTCATCATCATAATCCTCACTGTAAAAATATTGAACATTGAATTGATAATATTAGAAACACAATTTTATTTTAATATGTTCAAAAATTATACCAAACACTTATTAGAAGCATGGAATTTGTTTTCCCAATAATAAACATGAAACCAACCACTTTATAAAACAAATGTCAAATTAAGAAATACACTTAAATTAGTTCCATTGAAAATCAAAAAATGAAATTACTCCATCATCTTTTTCTTATGCCCTACAGGGTTGTCTACAAAAAAGAGATCAAATCCATGGTGTAATATCGTTGACCCAAGCTAGTTGCTAGAATATGGCATGTTAGGATTGGTAGGGTAAATAAGTTTTCCATTTTCATCAAACATCTTCTTGTGGTATCTTTATCCATATAAGATCTTATGGAATTTCATAACTACAAGAATATCTTGAGCATCTGAACTCGATCTTAAATCTTGATCCTACAAAATTGTATGATCAATTATTCAATTGAACCAACATACATAACATAAATTAAATGAAATAAATGAATTATCAATCAAATTTAGACGTACTGAAATTGGCGTGAGAGAACTTGCAGGAGTTCCAAAGATATGGAATGAGATGGACTCTGAAGAATTGGCCACTTGATATTGTAATTCATTTTTTGTTGCATTTGATCCAAACCCATCATATTGGGTAGCATAGGACAATATAACTTCAAAAATAATTTCAAATAAATTTTATAACTTGAAAGTGTGCTTCATCATATAAAGATGCACTGGTGTGTATGGTTACAAAAAATGCACCAGTGGATCTAATTGAGAGAAGTATCGAAGACTTACTTTCGTTATGCCTCCACAAAGTAAAACCTATGAAAAATTTAAATGTGGATTCTTGCATTTGCATTGTGTAAATTTAATTATCTTACGATGTGTTAATACTTACACATGACCACACCGAGACATTATAAATTATACACTGCACTAGTGCGTTTCTAACTATAAAGTGCACCGACATAAGCAAGTTAGAAAAATAACACACGCTTACTATCAATACTTTGAAATTTATTACAAAAATAAATCTTTGCATTATATGTACAAACCACACTAGTGCACTAACACGGTACAGTGCACCAAAAATGTAACTTTCAAAAAAAATAGTGCGTGTATTTTTCATTAATGTAGCAAAATATACAACAAAAACATGAGTGAGAAATTGAGTTATTTTGTTTATAAAAAAAACCATATTCATTCTTTTAAGTGTTTTCCAACATTTATAAATAAGATTTGTGCAACTAAGATTTATCAACAAATATTTCAGAGTGGGTGGATTTTTTTTGAAGAGCCAAATTCAAGAGGGGTTATTGTATATCACATAGAAATCTATAGAGGAGAAATTTCAGGTATATAATTGCATTTTATTAATTATCTTAATAATTCCCCTATTTCATTCAAAAAAATTGCAGTGCATTCCCAAACAAAAAAAGGGTTTCGTAGTTACCTTAAGTATTGGAAGTCGTAATTTCCTCAAAGTTTTTTTTATTTCTCCTTCTATATTTCACAAGAAGATTTTTTTAAGAAAAAAAACTTTATAGGGTTTGTTTATTTATATATGAGTGTTTCATATCCATTGCAATGAAACCACTTATTGAATTAGATCCCAAATCATCATGACATTGTTGGTGTTTTTCTTAAACACCTTCGCGGTGGTCGGTGCACTTTGTACATAGTAAGAGCATCGGTGCGTATTTTTTTGTGAACAAAACTGCTTTATTTAAATTCGAAATAATATTAAAAAATATTTTCATGGTCGGCGGTGCGCATTTTACCTAGATACGCACCGAGGTGCATTTTTTATAAAGCACACCATCACCATTGAGTTTAAAATGGAAAATTTATTGTTTTTAAATGTAAATTTTCATTTATTAAATTTGTTCACTACTCGATGGTGAGTAATAAATAGTACTTAGGAAGTCATGCTTTTCTCGATTCATAAAGCACTGGTTGAATACAAAAATTTGTAAAATGTTTTCAATTCTGCAATGACATTGTTATATTGTACCGGTGTGTATATGTATGGTTGATGTACTAGTGCATATAAATATTCTTGACACCCTGGTGTAGATGAAGTTACTATACACACTGGGATCTTACTTTTTTTAAATTAAGCAATTTTTATATCTAATTATTCCTAGTATTTTTTTTCCAGGGAGATTTTGATAATTCTAAGGGACAAGCAAGGGGAAAACAAAGACATGTTGGTAGAAATGTCCAAAACAACGTAGAAGAAGATGGTAAAATAAATGAACATAATTATGTCGCAAGAGGAGACATCCCAACTACAATGTGCATCAAAGGTATGTATTCATCTATTTATTCTTTTATGTACATTGAATTTAAGTATCATGTGAAATACTAAATTTCAATGGTTTTGTTGCAGAAAAGAAAAACAAATAGAATCCATTCATCACATAAGACAAGATGACGAGGAATAAAACCTAGGTTGATCGCAAACTTTGTGAGTATTTACGTTTTTGGCCTTTCTTAAGATTTCATGTTTGTTGTGATCTTTGTATTTAAATAATTAATTTACACTTTTCCATGGATGTCTTCTAGTAGGTACCAACAAACAAAGAGGAGCAAATTTGTAAATCGATAAACATTGGGTTAAGTATGGGTTGTGAGTATATGTTGAAGAATGAAATTTTAATTGCACAATTTGTAAGTAGCTATTTCATTTAACTTCCCTTGTTTTATAATTAATGAAAAAAGAAGAAAATTGTATATTGATTATATCGATTGTGCTTTCACGTGTTGTATTAAACATGTAGGAAATAAAGTATGGATTGCAGCCAACGTAGGATATTTTGAGAGAATTCATGAAGCATGGCTTCAAAATAATGTGTATTTTTTATAAAATACTTGGTGCTAAGGTACTTTTTTAATTTACGCTATCATATATATATATATATATATATATATATATATATATATATATATATTACAGTTTATTTCTATGTTTGTAGATGGAAGATGAAGGGGCGGAACATAAAAAACGATTTGATCAAGAAAACATTATGTTAAAAAACAAAAATACAGTATCACCTACAAATGATGAAAAAATGAGACATGCACACAACTCGAGCAATGGAAACAATTCATCTGATGAATGGCAATCAATTTAATTGAATGTTACTGCAATTTGTATGTTTTGAAATATTTTTCTCTGAGAATCAGGGATTTTTTTTAATGCACTTGAAATATTGTCCTAATTGCATGAGGACGTGTTACCAATAAGTGTAACAATTACAAATTGGTTTCAATTTGATTATTGTACTGGACCTTTACATTGTCCCTTTTTGTATGACAATTGGTGTCTTATTCATATATAATAAATTAGGTTTCTTATTTCAATGCATTGTTGAATGTTGTAAAATGTTGCATTCATGAATAATTAATATGTGGATGATTTACATTGTTACAAATAAAAGAGGTGTAATTAGTTTCATAATTCATTAATGTATTCATTATATTGAAATCCAATAACAACAATATAAAACAATATTAATATAAAAAAAAATAAAAAATTATTTTGAAATAATTAATTGAAAAATTGTAAAAAACAATGAATTAAAATATATACATATCAATGCATTGTATTCTTTGGAACTCACTAGACAATGCATGCCATAATATAGAAATAGATTTTTTTTTAGGCATCATACACACTGGTGCACATTAATTATAATAATGCACCGATACAAACTATTAAGAAAATGCATTGTTATGTAAACAATATAACATACAAAAATATTCATCATTTCAAAATTGTATGGTGCTCATATTTAAAATATACATTGGGGAACTAAAAATAATTTACGTACCAGTGTGTTAGTTTTATTATACGCATTAGGGTTCTAAATATTATTTATGCACCGGTTCCTTTACTATAATCTACGCATTGGTGCTTAGTAAAAATAATGGCACTGACATCTCACCTTGAATATTCGAAATTTCACTACCCTTCAGTGCACATGGTAAAAGAAACATTGTAACGTACTAATTACACAAGCACCGGGGTGCATGCTATATTAAATGCACCGGGTCTCTGGATAAATTGATCGCACTAGTGCTCACAATAAAGTAAATGCACTGGGGTTTACAAATCCTAAAATGCACTGGTGCTTCATACACAAACAAGGCAAAACTAGTAAGTAGAAATTATAAAAGCATCGGTTCGTTGCATACGACGAAAAATGAGGAACCGATGCACAATAGTTACAAATGCATGACAATTTTTTTTATTATTATATTAAGATCTGAGGCATTTGTATCATATTAATGCATCGATAGTTGTTTTACAATACTGCATTGGTGCATGTTTTCCAATACCACACCTGTATATTTTGACAAAAACAACACCAGAAAAAAAAACATCTGCTACAACCTCTTCCCACCCAAATTCTTTTATTTATATGGAATATCTGATAACACCTTTGCTAAAACCTCAACAGCCAATAGAGAAGGTTGTAGTGGAGGTTTTTCTAAAAAATTTACCAAATTTTATAATACTAAAAACCTCCATTAGAAGGTGTTCTCCTTGTAGTGAAGGCCTTGTGTTATTGTAGGGTATGAGGATCTTAACATTATCAAATAATTTTTATTTTATTTACATTGTAGATATCAGTGTTAGAAAAAAAGATCTCAGAGCAATAAAATAAAAAAAAACACTACAAGGAAAATACCCTCTAGCGGAGGCTTTTAGCGTTAAAATATTGACAAAAGTTGTCAAAAAAAAATCCATGAAAACATGCATTTTTGGTAGTGGATGGTTTTGTGGAGATTATAATGGAACTTTGTTATAACTAAAAAAATCCGGGTGGGCATAGGTTGTAGTAGATGTTTTTCCATGTGGTGTGCTTCACATACCATTTGCATTGGTGTGCTTAAAACATTAATGCATTGGTGCCTACATTGCACAATAGGCACCGGTCGAGTACTAAAATATTGGAACCCCGGTGTGTTTATACAAACTACAACCCGATGTTTTAATAACAAAAACGCACTAATCGAATCTATGATACTGAGCATCAATGTGTTCTTGAACTTAAAGCCCCGATGCTCACATGTCAACCAAAGAACCATGGTTGTACAATAAATATGGGTCACCGGTGCTCTTATAAACATAAACGCATCAGTGATTTAATAGGAATAAAGCACTGGGAAAATCAATGATAATATGCATTGGTGTGTTAAAAAAAAACAGGACTAGTGCATGATGTCGAGAAGGCCCCGATGTGGACCCTTGAAAGAGAAGCACCAGTGCGCTTATAAACTGAACGCACTGATAAGTCGTATTATTATTATTATTATTATTGGTTAAAATATTATTAATATCGGTGCTTTTTCAATTTATGTCAGCACCCTTGCGTATTATGTTACAACATCAGTACATGTTATAATTAAAAACACTGATTTTTTTTATCATTGAACGCATGAGTTGTCATTTTCTCTTTTCAGAAGCATCGGCCAGTGACAATGCACAATTATTGTTATTTTTTAATTTCATTATTTATAAAAAAATTGACATATATCCTATAATAGTATTCATATAAATTAAATTTTGATTAGTGCATTTGTATATGATGTTTGGATTATCTTGTTATATCATTATTGTTCGCATGTCTTTGTTATAATATTTAATCATTCATATATTTATTCAACAATGTAACATTTCACAGGAACATTGGACAACACAAAAGAATAAAACAAAATATATTTTATTATATATGAATAAGAGCACTTTGTCATACAAAATGGGAACTTTATTGGTAACCCCTTGTCTTTCAATTGGGGAAATACTATGTCCATTACATTAAACAAAATGTCTAATTTTCACAGACAATTATTTCAAAAATTACAACAACTTACATTGATATCCAAATATATTGATCATCATTCTTCGCTAGAACTGTTGTCAGATGTGCTCGAGCTGCTTCCTTGACTTGGGTTATTTGGTTGAATGTTTTGTTGATTGACTCGATTGTTTTCCTCTTCTTCAAATGATTCCATCTACAAAAATAAAAAAGAAAGTGTAATGAGTGTATCTGCATTGGTGAGAATAATGAAAATTGAAATAAATAATATACATGAATATAAATTGAAAAGAAACATACCATAGCAAGAATCGAGTTCGGAATGATACACATTTTTTCAAAACCAAATCTCATGCCTTTTGTCAACAACTCTTATGTTGGCACATTTCCATACTTTGTTTCTTGCAGTTTTAATATACCCCATAATAAATTCTAGATTTAATATAAAAGAATTTTTTTGTTCCATTAATTATAAAATGAGAGAACTAAAAGAACATAGATACTTACAAACTCCATAATTAATTTGTGATATGCCAACATATACTCACGACCCTTACTTATCCCAATGTCAATCAATTCTTGTGATGGATCTTCTTTGTATGTTAGCACCTGTTTGAATACATTCAAGGATGGTTGTTGTAAAACAATTTAAACTATACAAAAATGAAATCTTAAGTTAATGTTATAAATAAATAACAATCACTCACCAACTTTGCTATCAACTATTTTCTTCCTTGTCATCCTGTTTTATGTGCTGAATGAATTCCATTTTTTTTTCTTTTCTGCAAGAAAATACTTGAAAATTAATAATTAATGTTAAATAATTTATTTATATGTACCTAATAGAAAAATTCAATGATTTCATACATTTGAAGCACGTTGTTGTTGAGATGGTTCCTCCTATGATGCAATTATTTCCATTTCTTTTACCATATCCTTGTACACTTTTTTCGACATTCCTACTGGCATATTTCATATATCATCTTGTTGATCCTTTGGGATTTTCATAATCTTCCTGAAAAAAGTAACATGATAATTAAATATTTTTATATTGATATATGAAAACTAAATATAAAAATATTGATATTAATAAATTAGGAATGATTTGTACTACTAGAATATATACATGTCCTACAAAAGCATTTTTAGGAATATTAATTTTTGAATGATTCTTTTTTGTTGTTGTATTTTTTTGCTATTGCAAGTCTGATAGATCCCATTGACCATTGCTCTGGAAACGCTTCTGGTAGTTTGTATAAATCCAGGTTCTTCGAATCATTGGATTGTTTTCTGTATTATAAGTGGAAAGTATGTCTATATGTTTGTTCCACTATATCCCTCATAGTTTTGTAAAAAAAATTCCCCCTTTCATTAACTTCTAGCACCACTCCAGATGAGCTAAGGTCCAATTCATCATCATTTACATCTTCTATAATTTTTATTTTCTTAGGACGACATTTCATTCCTTCTTTGTTGGTCCCAGTTGCAGAACATTAAACATATGTGAATTAATAGATTGTTTTGAACATTTTATCTAATATTTTTAAGTAAAAAAAATAATGAAAATTCAAAAAAAAAACCCATATTGAATAGAATTTTTTCATTCACCTCGTTCATCCTTTTGCAATTTTTCCATCAATCTTTTATTCTCTTTTGCACTTAGATAACAAAAAATATTATCGAGCTTCCTCATTTTATGTCTCTGCAGGACATACACTAACCAATACATATTAGTTAAACTTACATATAGTTCAAACATATTCTCATATGTGTATGTACTATATTTCAAATAGTTCAAACTTGTCCTTTTTTTCCTTTTTGGATGTATTATATTTGTATACATTAGAATTTTTGTTACTTGAACTATTCTCATACATTTTTTTATCAATATACAACTTGTACCATTCAATACAGAAGATATTAAATATATTTTATAAATAAATCACATAATTTTCACCAAAAAAAAGCATCACGGTGTGTTGTATTAATAGTAAATCACTGGTGCGTTACATGTTATCAAACACAATGCTATAAAAAATATTTAAAAGGACAGTAAATTAGAGCAGTTTAGAATATATCATTAACAACATCGATGTGTTTAATGTTAAAAATGCACCAATAAAAATTATTTTAAAAAACATTAAATTACAATGGTGTGAAAAGTATCGTTAACAACACCGCTCCAATTGAATGAAAATGAAAAAAAATACCATAAACAAATAAATTTACACATCCATGAATGAATGTTTTTAATTATTTGTGGCATAGTCGATGTGTTTTTATCTGTAAGAACATCGATGTGTTATATTAGATAAGACGTACCGATTACCCGAAACTATTTTTTTTTAAAACATGACAGGATCGAGAGGGTTTGAATACGATGCATCACATGTAAAACGCCTTTTATATGGAAACATAAACCCATTAAATCTAAAAACCTAAAATGAAAATCTATAATTATGAAGTGATAGAGAGAGTTAAACCCTAAGTTGAAGTTTTTTAGTCACAAAAACAAAAAGAAGGGTTTAAGGTAAGTATGGAATTTTTTATTTATTTTATGAATCACAAAACCCTTCGATTTCTGATTTTATGAATAATTTTGTTGCTCCAAAAGGGTTTTGAATGAATTACCATACCCTTCCAATTCTGATCTTCTGAATAACTCTACTTTCAAAAGTATTGATTTTTGCTCCACAATGTTCCCATGTATGTCTCTCTTGCAAATCTATACCCTGTAAAATTTGGCAAAACAATAAAACACTGAATAGTTTAATACTGATGAAAGAATTTATGCAAAAATTTTTACATGAATCACCATAGTTACCTTCAAATTTTGATCTTCTAAATAAATCATGTTGTTCTAAAGTATTATGTTGCTCCACAATGCTCTCCTCTATGGCTCTCTTGCAAATCTTTCCATTGTAAATTTTGGTAAAATAATGAAACAATGAATATGATTTTACTATTTAAATGACTTTATGAAATTAGATTTTAAATTCCCGCTCATTTTTCAATTGTAAAAAAACAAAGTCACACTTTTTTTTTTAATTCAAAACTTTGGTGTGTTTATTACTTTAATGCATTAGTGTTGATATGTATATGACTCACCGGTGCATTTTAAATATTTGGAGCATTGATATTGGATAATTATATTTTTAATATTTTAATTCATGGGACTAGTGTGATGCATATATAAACACCCGGTGCATGTTTGTTACAGTAACGCACTATTATGTTTTCAAATTTATCTAAATTTTTATTTGCACAAAAAATAATATATCCATCTTAAATTATTTTTCATGATGCATCCACATGACTTGCAATGCATCATAGTATACATTTTGCGCTTAAAGTCGCCTTATTCTTAAAAGTAATTGATTGTTGATTTTTCTCAAATGTAGGGAGAGAACCTTACAATATCAAATAGAAAATTATTCAAATTCCATCCCGTTCCATATTGCTCAAAGTCCATCACACAGTTCTCCCTTTTCATCTCAAGTAAGTTTGAATTTTATTTATATTTTGATTATCTAATTGAATTTATTTATTTTATCCATGTCAATATGAATAAAAATGTATCCAAATTTATAGGATCCTGATTCAAAATCAAGTTCATATGCAGATAATATTCTGGTACCAATTCAAAAACGTCAGAATATCTTATCAGGAATAAGATACCACAAGCAATTGGTAGATGAAAATGGACAACCACTTTACGTTTCCAATAGTAACATGTCATCTTCCAACCGCAATCTTGGGTCAACGATGGTAATAATTATTTTGTTTAATGTTATTTTAACAAACCAATTGCATTGTTCTTACTAATATCATTGATGTACTAATATTCAATATTTTTGAAATTAGGATTCTAGTGATGATGAGCGACCTACCTATCATCTTTTGTTACACCCCACTACAATGTCAAATCAAGAGAATGATGGAATAAGAGAACAACTCAGAGAGGAAGCATACCAAGAATGGTTGAATCAACCACCTATTCAATTCCCACTACATCTAGATTCACCAATTAGGAATGACTAAAGAAATAGTAGTTCTTCACAAGTTGGCAATGGAGTCAATGAAATGGAGGTTGGTATGGATGATTATTTACATTATACAACTACCATGGAGACAATGTTGTTAGATGCATTCCAGAATGATGAGCGAGGGAATGATGCTCATATCACTGATACCTTATTCGAAACCCTAAAATACGATTCCACCACCCCTCTCTTTGGACCTAACCGGTCAAAGTCTACCCAACTGAGGACAATAATGTTACTGTACAACTTGAAAGCAAAGCTAAGTATGTCAAATTCATGTTTATTGACAATATTGAGGTAAATTATCATCATTAAGTCCCTTATAATTTGACAAATATTGTCTCACAATCAACATAAAAATGATCGATTTTATGAACATTAAATAACATTATACATTTCTATTTCCCACTAACTGCAGGTTATTCAATGATAAGGTTCTTCCAAGTGATAATGTCTTGCTTGTAGTTGTGAAGAGGAAAATAAAATGTTGAAAATATTGGGTGTTGGGTACATATCATACCATGCATGTCAGAATGATTATATTCTATATAGAGGAGAATATGCAGACAAAGAGATATGTCCAAAATATGGGTACGACAGATATCATAAATCAAATAAAAAGGGTAAATCACATGGTCCTCCTCATAAGATATTGAGGCACATTCCTATAATCCCAAGGATTCAAAGTCTCTTTCGTTGCAAAGAATTAGCTATGTTGTAGGGATGGCATGCCTCGCACAGAAGTGAGTCAGGAGTTATGTGAATCCCAACAAATTCAATATCCATGAAGAATATAGAGGATACATGGCCCAAAAAATTAAAGTATGAATTATGAAGTCTGCAACTCATCATAGCCATGGATGGTGCCAACCCATATTCCCTCCAAAACACCAGCTATTCTATTTGACTTATAGTAGTGATCAATAACAATATTCCCCCATAGTTTTTCGTGAGGAATGAACATCTTATGTTGGCTCTTATAGTCCTTGGTAGAATACAAGTGAAGAATATGGATGTCTACCTACAACCATTGGTAGATTAATTGAAGGAATTATGGGAAGGGATACATGTATATGATGTATCAATACTCATCACAATAGAGAGGAATTTTACATTGTATGGCATGTGTGCTTACACCACACATGATTATCCAATATTAGGAGTTTTCTATGGTAAATTACATGTTTATTGATTTGTTTATATACGTAACAATAGTTTTTGGCATATATTAATTCATTGCAACTATTCTGGACTTCAACGCTAACATGCTCTACTATATACATTAATAATTTCACAGGTCTTGGAACAAAAGGCTATAATGTATGTAAATGTTTTGGACCTTATCTAAAGGATAGGTGGTCCAATCACCTACGAAATCTAGTGTATGGATGCTCCAGGGTATTCCTCCTAGAACAACACCCTTATATAAGAGAAACATCTGCGTTCAATGGTAAACGAGAGAGATCCCAAAGGCCTACAATAATGACACCAATAGAATGGCTTAGAGCATATGAGAGAGAGAGAAGTAGAGTGGCTTGATCCACCGGATCTTTTAATGACTTATGGTTGAGTTTTAATTTTGCATGCGTTAATTAACCATTTGAGAAAACTTAGTGAAGAATTAGGAAAGAAGAGGAATTATGACAGCCATATATACATTTGCAGATCTGAAATGAAATAAAAGACAGGAAACCATAACACGTAGATTGATAACGGAGTTCGGCACAACTTTGCCTACGTCTCCGGGCCTTTTTCTCTGTGGGGGAGGCTTCTTTATTTCTGTTCAAATTATCAAAAGTACAACGCTGCAATGCCAAATGGACACAATACTGATCTGATCATGTTCTTCCAGATCTCTAGAACCATGCAAAGAAAATGACACGCAAACCGGACGTCCGGAGCTCCCAAAAATGGTCCGACAGCGTCTCCTCCTCAAAATCTTCTCTGCCTCAAAATGGCTTTTGCTTGGCTTCTCCTCAGCATCATTCTGCTCTGAATGCCCCCCTATGGCCTCAAACAGGCCTGGGTTATATAGTTGGGAAGTTGGTTACTTATCTCCAACTTCCTCCCAAAAATTAGGCTCCAAAAATGCCCAATAACTCCCAAAAATGGAGTAAATACATTAAAAATGGGCTTAATTAATAACTAAAACTCAAAATTGGTTATAAAAACCCACTTATAGTTATAATTCGGGCCTATCCCCTAAGCCCTGGCGCGCGCCCCTCTTGGAAATGTCATATGATTGTTAATATGGCCAAGCGCTAACCCAAAGGGCTAAGCGCTGGCCCCAAACTGCATTGACACCTGGTCCTGTTGGATTTTCATAAGGCCATGGGCCTAACCATTTTATAACCGCGCTATGATTTAACACCCCACACATATGGTATGGTCACCGTATACAAATAAACCTCGGCTCAGGGCTAAGCCCCGGCCCGACCCCCCCGCCAACGGTCACATAAACCCAATTTAAATAATTAAAACCCCACATATATTACAAGAACTAATGCGTAGTATAGCGGTCGGGCGGACTTTGTTAAGGCTCTTGGCTGGTGGGGGAGGTCCACGGTTCGAATCCGATGGACTCTGCATAAAATTTTATATAACGAGCCATTAGCCAATAAAGGGGTGCCATGTGGCAGCCCTTGACTGGGCCACGTGGCACCTCTACAACCAACCAAAACATGACACTTGTCAACCCCCGATTGGCCCACGTGCCAAAGCCGTACTGCCACATCAACTTTCCATGTCAATCATCGTACTGCCTAGTCACCTTGCCATGTCACTCACCATACTGCCCAGTCAGTCTGCCACATCACTCATCGTACTGCCCAGTCACCTTGCCACGTCAGCTGATGACGTCACCCGTGCCACGTGTCACCCTTACAGTGGTGACACGTGTCACCTCGGGATAGGTCAAACTGTACGCCCAAATGTCCAAATCTGCCTGCCATGTGTCATCACCCAAGGCTACCACGTGTCTCCTATACGGACCTACCATGTCAGCGTACGAACATGCCACGTCAGCGTCCGTACGGACTGCATAGTCAACAATTTTTTTGCCTGTTTGACTTTTCGGACAGAATGCGATATCTTCTCCATACAAATCCTGTTTGACAAAGAAAATATACCAACGGAATTAGGAAGACGAGACGGACGCAATGGCACAGGTATCGTCACATTCCGAGCACTTTCATTTTTGAGCATTTTTCAATCCCTGTCAGGCTTCTGGATCCGATTTCGGATCATGGAACAAAAGGCTATAATGTATGTAAATGTTTTGGACCTTATCTAAAGGATAGGTGGTCCAATCACCTACAAAATCTAGTGTATGGATGCTCCAGGGTATTCCTCCCAGAACAACACCCTTATATAAGAGAAACATCTACGTTCAATGGTAAACGAGAGAGATCCCAAAGGCCTGCAATAATGACACCAATAGAATGGCTTAGAGCATATGAGAGAGAGAAGTAGAAGGATATTACATAAATATTTGATTCAAATGGGGAGCCTATGTTCGATGATCCAGAATTCTTCAACACCTATGTTGAGAAATTCCCCATTGGGATGAAAAGTAAATCTATCTTTTATGAGCTACCATATTGGGATCATATTAATATTTCCCACTTACTAGATCTCATGCATATATTTAAAAATGTTTCATCTTATTTATCATCATCAAAATAAAGTGACACATTGGTTGTTAGGGGAGATGTTATTTCTTCAAAACTTAAAAAGAAACATTGGCCAAGAAAATAAAGTAGAGGAGAGATTGGTCCATCTTGGTCTTTCAAAGAAGGTGATGTCCCATGTATATTTAAGAAAGTTGATCTTTCTTTGGAAAATGAAGTTATATTGAGTGTGAAGGTTCCTTATTTATATGGGTCTTCACTATGGCGCAACTTCATTGTGGAAGACCATTTTTCGGAATTAAAATCACATGACCATTTGAACCTTCTAAGAGTACATATGTCAAAAACATGATTTTATTATTTGTTTTATAAATTCATGCTATGGGATAAAACAAAATTTATTGTGTATGTGTTTACTTTGTATTGTCATTATCCTTTGTTGTTGCATGGGTGTGTGAACCATGACTTCCCCCAGGACCTACAACATGCCATATCTAAATTATCTACATTTGTATGTTGGATCACATCAAAGGAGATTCATATGGCTAACATTCCATGGTGGCATCAAGAGATATATTAAATTGTTTGTATGTTTGAAAAGGAACTGTCGGGGAGTTTCATGGACTTGCAAGTTCATCTTCTAATTCATTTAGTAGATGAGGTTGAATTAGTTATCTAGTGGTGTCCTATCGTTGGATGTTCTTCTTAGAGAGGTACATGAATAAATTGAAAGGATTTGTTCGATAAAGGGAAAAACCAGAAGGGTCTATGGCAGAGGGGTTCATGTCATATGAGTCTTTCTATTATGCCAGTGAGTACATCAAGTAGATCGATAACACACTAGGTGCAGTGATTTGGGACAACGAAAGGGATGAATACAAAAGAGAAGTAGATATTCTGCAAATGAACAAAAAAAGGCGATTGATAAATAGTAAGTGACTTATCGTTTGTCAAATTTCTACACAATAACTATTCACACTAAACTTCATGTAATGTATATTTTGATCTGATACATACTATATGTTGATTTTATTTCATGNATATATATATATATATATATATATATATATATATATATATATATATATATATATATATCAGCAAATTCAGAAATTGATGCCATCAATAAATTCATTCTTTACAATTCGGAGGCAACACATCCATGGGTTGCATTGTATGAATTGAAGAGGAGGAAATGGGACAGTGACAGGAAAGAATTTAAATGTTTGAATGGTAGAAGCATGCCTTATCCTAATCATTTAAAAGAAAATATGTCAGTGATATGCCCCAACAGTTGGGTTTTCAACCAAGTTAGAGAGAAATACAGTGCACATGGTTGTTACCGACGTGCTAAAGAGGATGCACTAAACATATGGATTGGGTGAAAAAACTCGATAATAATCTATTTTTGTACATTTGTAACATTTAAATGCACCTTTGAACTATAACATCTATATTTTATATTTTATTGGTCGACTTATTAGATACATGACACTATGATTTTTCACTTTTAATAGGTGAATTTGTTCGCATCTATGTGGGCATATGGAAATCATTTTCACACAGATCATTCCAACGATGGATGCATGACAAAAGATTGTGGAGTGGAAGTTGAGTTCAACCAATATAGTCATACCGCAATCAAAACCTAATACAAGGTACATTAGGTTATATTGGAAATATACAAGAGATCATTCAGGTGGACTTCTCTTCTTTCCAATGTGTTATTTTTAGGTGCAAGTTGTGGGACACCTTTGATCGGAATAATGTAAAGGAATATTGTGATAGTGGGCTAATATGTATCGACTCTAGAAAGATGTGGGATGAAGCTAAGGAGCCTTATGTTTTCTAAAAACACTGCAACTAAGTGTTTTTTTACCTAGATGTGTTGGATAGGGATAGGTGGTTCGTATTAAGACACGACCCAAGATCAAAACATATTTTTGAGAACAACAATGTTATCATTCCAAGCAAGGAAGATAATGAGGGTGATGACAAGAGAGAGTGATGTGTACATGTTTTATTTCATCTTTAATAATGTTGTTGTATCTTTTTGTTATATTCTTTATTTCGCTAATTATATATATATATATATATATATATATATANGATAACTTAACATGCATAGATAAACAATATTTGATCCATCACACAGAATACACAGAAACACCGATTTCTCATGAGGAAACCCATAAAGGGAGAAAACCTCTTCTTCTTAGGATGTCAATCAAGATCCAACTTCCATGTACATCACAGTCTTTGAGCTCCAACTCAAATATGAGGCTACAACCTCTGATAGCAAGCTACAACTTGCAGAGAGCACCACTATCAAATTTCTCTAGCACCAAATCTCAGGTTTCTCTAGCACCCACTGGAAGGAAGAACCAACTCCCCCAATATCTTCTAGCACCAACTAGAATTTAGAGGACTGCAATCCTCCCTCGCACCACCCTACCACCCTGATTGAATATTTCAAAACTTTACTTACTTTCTCTATCTCTGATATGGTTTGTTACAGCTCCATCACTCCTCTACCTCTTCCAGCTTCTATTCTTTCTTCTTCTTCTATCGTTTGTTCTTTCTCCTACTGTGCACAACCACTATGTTCAGCTTCTCTTTCTTGGCTTTATACTTTGTGCTGCCTCTGCATGCTATACACTGCGACTCTAATATCCACTTCAGGTACGGCTCTTTGTCTCTACCTACTCACCAGCATCACTCTCCAAAAATCACACCAATTGTTCTTCATTCTGCATTTTATTCATATGTTGAGTCATTTGCCTGATCATCATACAAACTCTTCATCTTCTCTGGTCGTTATTCAAGGTTCTTTGGATTCTCAGGAAGTTATCCTGAGAATCTTTTATTTCTTTATCAGTCGCAATTCTTTGTCTTCTCTGGAAGTTACAGTTAGTCAGTTTTGGCTCCTAATCCCCTTCCTTCTCGTGAACGCTAGCTATGACCTAGGGCCAATCACTTCAGGACTTTTTGTTTTGGGTCATATGTCGTGAGTCACCCCGACTCTCCCAACTCCTGATCTCTTGAACTCCAAAGTGGAGCTTAGCGACATTCTAGCTCTTCCCTTGATATGACCTTGGGCAATGAGTTCATGTGACCATGCGATTGCGGGCATGCCCATTGGAGGTTTTAGGGAAACCCTCTTTTCTCCCCGCAATTCACTACGAGCCTCCATGAATCCTTTCTCCAAAACCATGGTTTCAATTTCCGCCTGCTCAAGAAAAAGTAAGACCCAGGCATGTTTTGGCCACACAATGTGATGGGACCATCGATCTCACAATATTGATGGTGCTCCTCGATCAACGGTTCCGATCTATTGTATTTTCCTTCCTTCTTTTCTCCTTCCATGCATGATTCTTAGTCTCAATGACCAAGTGATATGTGGCCCTCCAAACCAATGGACGAGATCAATTTCTCCTTTCAGGATTTGAGAGTCTCGATTCTCAAACTCCTCTTGCTCCCGGAGCATTTCACCAAGATTCCTCGATCTAATGACGCGTGGTCTTTTTGAATCAGCGGTCACAATCCCTTTAGGTATTCAAGGTTCATAAATCTCAATTTTCCAACCTTTCAACCTTCCTTTTCTTTTTCTTGTTGCTGACAATCCATCGATGTGTGTCCCCTTCAGATCAATGGTCACGATCCTTTCACATCTTCGGACTTTGGAGATTTCAACTTACGCTATCCTTCCACTGGAGTAGATCGATGGATGAGAATTCTCCTGAAGTGATCTTTCATATCGACGTCTCATGTCCACTTCGGGACTTTGACATTCGAGACTTCAGAGATTTTGTCATTTGCTAGTGGTGAAACTCGTGAAGTAAAACTCCCGGAGTGACATCACTTACTTACGTCACTTGATGATGTTTCATGAGCCAAGTAGTTGCCACGTGTTACTTGGATTTGTGATTTTCACATACCTGAAATTCTGAATCAACTTGACACTTGTCATTGTCTCATTGTGCCACGTGTCCTTGTTGATGTAGTCTTGCTAACGTGTATCCTTATTCACTTTGGGACTTCAGCCTTTGGGACTTCAGGTATTTCAAATTTTCAAGTCACCAATTCTTCCGAAGTGAGAATCCTCGAACAATAATCTCCTCTCAACTTTTAAACCCGAACTAAACATTGTTCGTCGATCATGTTCTCAGATCGACCGCTCGATCTTTATGCGATGTTGATTTTCTAACTTGTCTTGTCCTTCACAACACATTCATTATTCAGTTTGACAATATGATCAAAATTCAATTGTCCAAGCCTTATGTGCCATAACCAACTTTCATCAATTTTTCTTAAATGGCATTTCTCCTTATATTCCTTCAGAACATATACATTGTTTTCAGTTCTAACCCCTTTTGCAAGCAGGTCTCATATGTTTACTATCTTTTTTTACAATTCTTGGCAGTGAAAGTGACTTCACATCCTCTGTCACATATATGACTGACACTAAGAAGATTATGCTTTAAACCATCAACAAATTATACATCTTGAGCTTTTCTTCTTCCATTACTTAAGCTTACTAGACCTTTACCTCTGATCTTTCCTAGAGCATTATTTCCAAAGGTCACACTCCGTGATTTATTTTCCTTGAGTGATAAGAACATAATTTCGTCACATGTAATATGACTGGAGCATCCGTTGTCAATATACCAAGAGTCCTTTTGTCTTTGAGCTGACAACACTAATCCACACTTGTTATTTCCATTCTTCTTCCAAACCTTGACGTTTTTAGCTCTGTGATTTGAATATGGATTATAGTTCTTTAAGCAACATTTTTCAGCTTTATGTCCATAATTATGGCAGATGTAACATTCTGGTTCATTGAACAAAGGATCATAACGATTTTTATGCTTAGTCTACATATTTTTCCTAGCCATCACATGATTTGTAGTCTGTGGTTTTTTGTAACTTGGTTGTCTCATTCTTTATTGAGACAGGTATTTATTCCTTGTCTATCTTGATTGCTCATGTCTAAATCTTAGAGAACAATTTACAGTTTTGTGGCCAAAGTTAGAGCAGTAAAAACAATATCCATAGAAAAAATATTTGTACCTAGAAAATGGTTGTCCTCTTTGAGAAAGTTGATTTCTTCCATGATGATGATTTTATTGAGCAGAGAGTATATTATTTATTTGTTTTTCAGATTCAGTGCTAGCAGTTTTTCCTTCACTCCTCCTTGGTGGTTGATTCTCTTCCTTTGTTTCTGTAGATTTGACGAACTTGATGGATTCTTTGTTGCTTGGCTGACCACTACTTGATCCCTCTTCATAACCCAAATCAGTTTTCAACTTTAAATTCCTTTGCTTATTCAGAATGGAGGCTAATCCTTTTGAGGATTTAATACTTTTCATATTCTAATGATACCAGGCCTGGAATTTCTCTAGATCTTTTCTGACAATCACTACTTCAGCTTCCAATTTTCAGCTTGTGTTTTGGCTTCCTTCAATTCCTATTTGAGAATGCCTTCAATATTCTTAGCTTCTTCTAACTTAACCTTCAACATATCAATTTCTTCAGATGGTTCCTTGCATGTTTTCTCATATCTGAGCAATAACTATTTTTCTTTTCTTTTCTTTTCTCTGAGTCTCTTAATCTCTTCCATGGCACTGATAAGTTCTCCTTCAAGATATAATTCTACTTCACAATCAGCGAAATCACTTCATGTATCTTCAGTGTTTAGATATTCTAATGTTATTAGCATGATATCATTTATTTTATCTTCAATAGAAGAGTCACTGCTTTCATCATCTGAGGGATCATCATCATTGTTTACACAAACGCTTTTCTTCTTAAAATTATTCTCTTTATAGACCTTTTTGTTTTTTTTCTTCTCTTCATCGTCATATGTCTGATCCTTTCTTTTCTGAGGACACTTAGATGAAAAATGACCTATCTTACCATAGTTGAAATATTTGAAAGGTAGTTTACATTTGTATTTACTTGATCCTTTCTTCAGTCTTCTCACAAAATTTTCTTCAATCTCATCTATATCGGAGTCTATTCTTTTATTTACTTTAAAAGATGCTTCTCTTGTAGTGGATTTAACTTTGGTGACTCTCTTTTCACAAGAAGTTAGGGTTCCAAGAATTTGATCTAGTGTCAACATTTTGAGATCAACTATTTCCTCTATAGCAGAGACCTTTGAGTTAAATCTATCAGGAAGAGATCTTAATATTTTCTAATTAGAAAAGAATTAGCTATCGTTTCACCTAGCCATTTCATAGTGTTGAAAAATTATTCTATACGTAAGAAGTACTTACTGATAGTTTCGTCTTCATCAATATTTAACTGCTCAAACTTCAGTCTGTGAGTCTGAAGTTTTGCATCTTTCACTTTTTTATCACCTTCATAACTACTTATCATCTTGTCCTACATAACTTTTGTTGAGTCACAGTGCATGAATTTGACAAATTCTACTTTTTCAAGCCCACTCAGAATAGAATTCATAGCTTTAGCATTGAATTTGAATTCTATCTTGTCATCCTTATTATCTAGTAC
Organism: Picea engelmannii; assembly: GCA_009831015.1. Lineage (NCBI taxonomy): Eukaryota > Viridiplantae > Streptophyta > Pinopsida > Pinales > Pinaceae > Picea > Picea engelmannii. The sequence goes on along the minus strand of ML777033.1, from coordinate 360,963 downwards.
AATTGGCTTTACATAACCAGTCTCTACCACATCCCAGACATCTGCACCTAAATCCATTATGTAGGTTCTCATCCTAAATTTCAAGAAGGAAACGTTTGTTCCATAGAACAAGGGGGCCTTATTGGATGAAGTTCCTTCATGACTTGTCATGTTTAAGATTATTGATCTACCTTTAAATAAAAGGAACCAGCTCTGATACCAATTGTTGGAAATATAACTGAGGGGGGGTGAATAAGTTATAGTATAATATTAAAACTTTTTGTTCTTTCCTGAATATTTCTAAATTATTATTTAATGTGTTACTGATAAATTAACATGCATGGATAAAAATTATTTGATCCATCACACATAATACACAGAGACATAGATTTCTCATGAGGAAACCCATAAAGGTAGAAAACCTCTTCTTCTTAGGATGTCAATCAAGCTCCAACTTTCATGTACATCACAGACTTTGAGCTCCAACTCAAATATGAGGCTACAACCTATGATAGCAAGCTACAAATTTTAGAGAGCACCAACTCTAAGATTTCTCTAGCACCAACTAGATGGAAGCACCAACTCCCAAGTTTCTCTAGCACCCACTAGAAGGAAGCACCAACTCACCCAATATCTTCTAGCATGAACTAGAATTTAGAGGACTGCAATCCTCCCTAGCACCACCCTACTACCCTGATTGAATCTTGAAAAACTTTACTTACTTTCTCTGTCTCTGATATGGTCTGTTACAGCTCCATCACTCCTATGCCTCTTCCAGCTTCTATACTCTGTTCTACTTCTATCCTCTATTCTTTCTCCTGCTGCGCACAACCACTTTGTTCAGCTTCTCTTTCTTCGTTTTACACTCTGTGTTACCTCTGCATTTTATACACTGCGACTCTAATCTCCACTTCAGTTACTTCTCTTCATCTCTACCTACTCACCGACATCACTCTCCAAAAATCACACCAACTGTTCTTCGTTCTACATTTCATTCACACGTCGAGTCATCTGCCTAATCATCATATGAACTCTTAATATTCTCTGGTCATTATTCAAGTTTCTTTGGATTCTCTGGCAGTTATCCTGAGAATATTTTGTTTCTCTATTAGTCACAATTCTTTTTCTTCTCCGACAGTTACATTCAATCAGTTTTGGCTCCTAAGCCCCTTCCTTCTCATGACCGTTCGCTATGACCTGGGGCCAATCACTTTGGGACTTCACGTTTCGGGTCATTTATCGTGAGTCACCCCAACTCTCCCAACTCCCGATCTCTCGAACTCTGAAGTGGATCTTAGCAACGTTCTATCTCTTCCCTTGATATGACCTTGGGCGATGAGTTCATGTGACCACGCGATTGTGGGCGCATCCATTGGCGGTTTGAGGGCAACCCACTTTTCACCCCGTAATTCACTATGAGCCTCCATGCATCCTTTCACTAAAACCATGGTTTCGATTACAACCCTCTCAAGAAAAATTAAGACCTGAGCATGTTCTGGCCCCACAATGCGATGGGACTGTCGATCTCATGATCTTGACGATAATCCTTGATCAACGGTTCTGATCTATTCTCTTTTCCTTCCTTCTTTCCTTCGTCCATGCATGATCCTTAGTCTCAAGGACCAAGTGACATGTGGCCCTCCAAACCAACAGATGAGATCAATTTCACCTTTCAGGCTTCGGGAGTCTCGATTCTCAAACTTCGCTTGCTCCCGAAGCATTTCACCTGGAGTCCACGATCTAACGACGTCGTGGTATTCTCAAATCAACAGTCACAATCCCTTCAGGTATTCGGGGTTCGGAAATATCAACCTTTCAACCTTTCTTTGCTTTTTCTCTGAGCTGACAATCCACCGATGCGTGTCCCCTTCGGATCAACGGTCACGATACTTTCACATCTCTAGACTTTGGATATTTCAACATACACTATCCTTCCACTGGAATAGATCGACAGATGAGAATTCTCTCGAAGTGATCTTTCATATCGACGTCTTGTGTCCACTTTGGGACTTCGGCATTCGCGACTTCGGAGCTTTTGTCATTTGCTAGTGGTGAAAATCCTGAAGTAAAACTCCCAGAGTGAAACTCTCGGAGTGACATCACTTGATGATGTGTCATGAGCCTATTAGTTGCCACGTGTTACTTGGATTTGTGATTTTCACATACATGAAATGTCAAATCAACTTGACACTTGTCATTGTCTCATTACACCATGTGTCCTTGCTGACGTGGATCCTTATTCACTTCAGGACTTCGACCTTCGAGACTTCGGGTATTTCGATTTTTCAAGTCGCCAATTCTTCCGAAGTGAGAATCCCCGAACAATAACCTCCTCGCAACTTTTAGACCAGAACTAAATGTTGTTTGTCGGTCATGTTCTCATATTGATGGCTCGATATTTCTATGATGTTGCTTTTCTAACTTGTCTTGTCCTTCCACTTCAAACTAATCTGACAGTTGTCTCTTACTCTGACTCTCCGACTCTCCAGACTTTGGGTTTTTCAATTCTCAAACTGAAACATCCTCGAAGTGATTTTCTTCGGAGTTGAGGAACATGTGCCACCTATCAGTCTTAACGATGGACAGTCCCTTCTTACTTCAGGACTTCGGGACTTTGACAAGTTCGCTCTCCTACGCTCATCCAAAGGCTTATCCTTTGTGCATTTATTTCTGGATCCAACGACTGTTGATCCTTGTCACTCAGACCCAATGGATCAGATCTGTACTTCTCTTTTTTGCTTCCTCTGGTCACTGGACGTTGATCTAACGGTCATCCAGTATTCAGAATTGGTGATCCAACAACCATTGTCGTTCTTCCTACTGAGCTTTCGGTTTTCTAAGTGTTCAAAGGTATCGACCTTTTCTCCTCCTGCAATTCCATCTTTTGGACCTTGGCTGCACTTATGGAAAAATCAAAGCGCTATCTCTATCTCTTCTGAGATTTGGTTGTTGCATACTCTTGAGGTTTGGTTCATTGTTGTTCTTGCCATCAATGACAAGCACATTCTTCCTGTTAAACATGCCAACATTTAGTTGGTTAACAGTTAGTTTGATGCGTAATGTGTTTTTATTGCAAATTATTTGTGATTGCATGGAACGATTGTTATTTGAACATATGTATATGTCGTTGCATATATTTAAAAATGTTTCGTCTTCTTTAAGTATTTCCAACTGTGAAATCCTAAAAAATGTTAAATGTCCACTCGAACTTTTAATGGGATATGAAATTCTAGTTTTTATGTTGATATAATTAGATTTAATGATATGGTTGATATGCATGTTTAATAACAGAACATTTTTTAGGACATGCTAACATGATGATTCAAAAACTGAGTTTATGTTCATTTATTTTGTAGATTTAAAAGTAAGATTAACAAAAAATGTGGTTTATAATTAAAAAATTAAATTTATAACATGAGTTTGTGATAATTTAGTTTTTAACTAAAGTAGTGTTTGTTAGTTTACATATTTTTATCATTTCTTTTGAAAATATTTATAAAATTATGCCCCCAATGTTGAGTAAAACCACAACTAATGAAGTAATTTAAAATTTGATAGAAATCAACTTACGAAATAATGACAAAAATAACAATAGGAATATTTGCATCCATAAAATTTTAAAGCCAATAGAATGATTATCATTATAGATCATAACTTTTTATAATAACATTTTTTAGTGTAGAAGAGTCTATTCAAAAAGAGTAATTAGTACAATGGAAAATAATATTTATTCATATGTAATTTTTCTTTTGAAAAAAAAAATAGTTAGAATGAATATGTATAATGAACTATTTATGCAATTATAGTTTCAATTTTACAACTTTAGTTTCAACCATATTGAACTTTGTAATTTATAAAAATAAACATGATGATGATAACCATCTTATAACAAACATAAACAACATCTAAAATACACATTTATATTCGCTAGCTAACATCATCTAATTATATATACCTCTAGCACATATAAATGTCATTAATTAGCTAGCACACATATCTAATAATTTAACAAGGCATCATCATTTTGATCACATCTAAAAAAAGACAAGCATTTTCTAACATCATCATCACACACATCTAACTAGAATCATTTAACATACACATCTATTAAGCACATTAAACATTAAACATATCTAACATGACCTAAAAATGTACACAACAACATCAACGTATAAATCAATTAAGTATATCATCATGATCAACGGGAATAATGCACATCTAATGTGTTGGACACACCGACCACACTGAGAGAGGGAGGGGGTGAATCAGTGTGAGGCTATTTTTACAACTTCTTACAAAACTTTAGTTAGCCATCACCATTCACAACATCATTACTCATTACTTCTATTCACACTTATTTGCTTGCATGTAAACATATATCAATGACATATATTAACAATAAAGAACCATTCATCATCACAATAAAGAACACAATGAGCACCAAATATATGTATATGTTTCTTTTTTATTATGGACTACAATCCTTGTGGTTTATCAGCACCAACTGAAATGAGCACCAACTCAAAGAGAGCACCAACTCTCAATGCAATACCTAGCCTCTAGATCTCAGCACCAACGGAGAAGAGGAATCCAATCCTCAAGTACAAGACCCAGCTTGTAGACATAAAGAAATCTGTCAAACTGTACCAATAGTCTATACTAATACAAGTGCCTCAACTATGCACAACGCAACCTGTCACAACAACCTATCACCTCAATCTGTCTCATCAATCTCATCATCCAAATTTGATCTACTCTCAAATATCAATCATCAAGTCAACTCTCAACCATATGCATAATATCACCAAGTTAACCAACACGATACCTCTAGAAATACACCATACTCTCCATAAACCAAATACCATAAACCCTTACATAAAACCATGTGCCAAACCTCAATGTTATGTAGCCTCAAGCATTTACCATGTCATGACCAAATGTAACCATCAAAACATGAATACAAACATACATGTAACTCTGTAAAAAACCTGGTGTATGTGATCATAGACCTACAAACCTTCCTTAACTTCAATAACAAGAGACTAGCATTTTCATCAAACTTTACTTTAGTCTCACATAACTAATTTTGGATTCGTCAACAACCCTAACTTGCAACAACCATAACTTTCTACTTGTAATGAATAATGGTCTAAAAATGGTACACAATTTTCTTCACTAGTTGTTCTGGAATTCCTCAAGGTTTGACTGCTTGGAACCTCCCAAAAAAGGATTTATAGCAAAAATGGCATACCTTCCTTAATTATGTCTTATTCTAGAGAGATAACTTGTAGAGAATTCCACACGTGTAATATTTTATGTATGGATATTAAAATAGTACACCACATACTACAAACTGTACTCTAACCAGTGCATTTGGTCTCACTAAATTCGGATTTGTTATGAAGAAGTTATGATTTTTGTACCTGGAACACCTATTTTAGACTAGTTTCAGGACTAGACACAAACCATATCTTCCACAGAGTGTAACTCCAAAAATACAATGAACCACAAGATGAAATTTTTATCACGGTTACTTGGATATGTTGTCTCAATAGCCTCCATATTTCTCTATCTAAATTATTCTATAAAAAAAATTATTGTGAAAATGGTCAGATGACCTATAAATAACATACCTTAGAAAGAATCATTAAAAAATTTATCCTCCCTTGGATTTTCATCCTTCTTTACTTCACCTTCCCTCTGAAATTCTCCTTAGATATCCTTTCGTTACCTTATTCACTTGTAGATATTTAATATTCTTAATAGAATACTAAAGAAAGGCCCTTGCTCTCTTATTTATACTCTCCAAGTAGCTTCCTCTAGAAGTATCCACTTAACCACTTTTTCCACTTAACCAACTATGTCCATTTAGCCACTTTTTCGACTTAACCACTTTTTCCACTTAACCAACTTTGTCCACTTAACCACTTTATCCACAAATAGTAAACTCTCCACTTCTAGTTGCAACTAGTTTATTTTTAATTGTTTTCTTGTTGCAACTACTTAACCCATGACTAACCACTTTGACTGGTCAACTTCTTCTAGTATATTCTAGAATAATTTGACTTCGTTGACCTTCTAGGGGCTTCTAGATAACTCATGGGGGTTCTCCATCTTCACATGGCCATAAATCTCTAACCGTGAGGAGTTATGTGGCGTTCCAAATATCACCAAAAATTGCATGACATATACTATCCATATGGAATAGTTTCTCCTACAAATTCACATATCTTCATTACATTATTCCTTAATCAAAATTGGGTTCCCTAACCACACTGCTAGGATATTCAACCACCTAACCATTTAGACTTCACAAAGAATCTTCCTATGAGGGATTTCACCATAAGGGGACCACTTTCATAACTTTATCCAAGAGTGTCTTCCCATGAGGGATTTCACCATAAGGGGACCACTTTGGAGTTTATCCACCTGGTTCTTCTTATCAACCATGAAATGGCATCAATAATATCGACACATCATTATGACACCACTTGACATCAACCCTTTGACAACAATTACATATAACCAATAATAAATATATCAATGATACAAAAACATCATTATGACAATACTTGACATCAACCCATTTACATCAATCCTTTGACATCAACGAAAACATACTACAACAATCTCCCCCTTTGGAATTGATGGCAACACTTGGTCATGGAAATCCTCATGCTCCCTCTATGATCATATCTCCTTGTTGTGAGGAAAATCTCCTTACGGACTAGAAAATAGGGTTAGACTTTGCATGCAGATATGACCAAGAGAAAATCTACTTTCTACCTTCGTCCCCAGACTTAAATCCTATTTATTTTTAGTAAATCACGGCTAGATCAACCTACCTCATTCCAGGCATTTGATGTCGATCCATTGTCGGGCTTGATCACTTGTTCGTAGTTCTCCTTTCCAATGCTGACCTACATACAAGACAAGAGACAACTACACATGCATCTTACCTATCAACTAACAGGTTAGAAATCCAAACATGTACTTAATAGATTATGACTAACTCATGAATTGGGACGGGAAAATCATTTTCTTTATTACTTTGAATGAGTCAACTTACAAAAATTTGAGACCGGCCACCGCTCCACGAACCTGATCCTAGGCTCCTCTTCAAGTGTCCTCAAACTTCTTTTCTTTGTCTCTCTTCTGGCACAAGGATGGCTAAAGGGTTGGGACAATGGGAATATGAAAATGGGCAGAGTTTCCTTGCTAAATTTTTCCTCCTCCAAATGGGACCCCTAGCCCTTCTTTTATAGGTTAGAAGAAGCTAGGTATTTGGATGAACCCTTGACCATGCATGGCCAGGAGCTTCAGTTAACTCACCCAGAGCTATGTGTTTCTTTAGCAACTTTCCTTTTTTTGTGATTTTGTCGGTCCACATGGGTTGTTTGAGGTCAGCTAGCATGTACACACGTGCAGTAATGGAGTAGGGTGCGTGGGCCTTTATAAAAGAGGATTTTTAAAGAGTTGTTCAGCAGTGCTTTGGAAAAGAAGGGATCTGAGATGGCCTGATGCCAGGTAATCATGTATGGTGCAATTTAGGGTTATAATAGATGCCCCCTAATGTGTGAGGTCAGAAGAGCATCTGATGGCCAAAATACATTACCAATCTTTACTGATGTGCCGAATGATTGAGCCCAAGGATCAGGAATCGGGAGGTGTCGTCTGCAAAAATAACAAATGTCTCACCGACACGGGCATACCCATGCTCAGAATAAAATAGAATCATGGCTACCAATCAAATACACTGTAGATCCATGTCATATAACTATATAAAGAGTAGCCGTGAACAATGCACAGCGGAGCTACATCTCGAAATCAAAAAGATATACATATAGAGTATCCATCTTCTAGCAGCTGATACGGCCTAATGGCTGGAGATGAGATCTTCATAGCTCGAGCAACAACTTCAAAATCTTCCAAAACTCAGTAGGAGTGTAATATGAGTGTACGACTACACTACCCAGAGGTCTTCGACGACTCGTCGGTCATGGACTAGATAATCTTGATGACCAGACTAAAGGCTTCGTTGATTTCAAAGAAGGACTTGATTGGACATTTAGGATGGTTGGGTATGAGAGCAAGAGACAAATTGTAGAGGGGCCAACTCAGGCTTGGTGACAAACTTCCCTTGGATAATAGCACGACAAATGATGAGACTCAGGTAGCATGGCATTAATCATAAGTCTACGAAGCAAGAGGCAATGAAAACTCTCCATATGTTTGGAAGGATAACCAAATGGTGGAGGACACAACTTTATATAGTGAGAACATATTCCTAAAGTCGTACTACAACCCATAGTTTGATGAAAAAACAGACAGATGTGCTTTATCCAAGGGAGACTCATTATGCTGCCAATAAAGAAAACACTTTTCCCTTCCTCTTTTTGGGGTATATTTGATTTTTTTGTCTTTTTCAATAATTTTGGGAAAAAGAATAAAGAAATGTTACGTTACAATGGAGGAATGAGTATTGCAAACATGCAAGTTCAAGGCACAAGGACAAGACTGATGTTCTAGTATAATGATACTCGGGAAAAATCCTTCGGGGGCCAAGGGTGTTAAAACGCAGAAGCAAACTGTTACAAAGATGGCATATAAGATATGCAAACGCGGTTGACAAAACACACAATGGTAACGTCCTTCAATGTAAGTTTAACGAGCCCAGAGAAGGTAAGCTCAGTGGTTTTTCATATTTAGAGAGTCTGAAAAAACATAAAAGGAGGCTCCATTGGGGTACCTTTTTCGAAGATAGTATAGTCGGTTCGAAAAAGGGGTAAACTAGCACCGACAAGACGTCTATTCAAAACCATTTTAACGAGTGTAACAAAGACAAGATCACTCGGCTATTTTTTTCATTTTTAAGGAGTTTGAAAAAAGCTTAACTATGGACTCCGTCAGGAATGTTCTTCTGGACCAGTTTAATGAGTGTGAAAGAATAAGGTCACTCGGTGATCTTTTCAATTTTAGGGACTCTGAAAAGGGCTTAACTATGGACTCCGTGAGGGTTCCTTATTCGTAAGTTTAGTCCCTCAGGCCCGAAAAAAGGGATAAAATTATACCTGAGAGTACTCTTCTATAGAGCTGAAGTTCCATAGAGTATACCTTTGTTCATACAGTTGACAGTCCGGACCAAAAAAGGGGTAAACTACCGCCGGACATACGTGACTTCAAATTTTCATTTAACGAGCGTGAAAGGCCACAAGATCACTCGACAATATTTTCATGTTTAGAGGGTCTAAAAAGGGCTTAAAAGAAGACCCGTTATTTTTTGGGAGTCCCGAGGGTGAGGTCAAGAGCAAAGAAGAATCATGCAAATGTGGCTCAAACTTGTATTCAAGAAAAACTACAAGGACTCCCGAGCCTACGGTGTTTTAGAGATAGCATGAATACCATAATGCAATCAGGATCTACCTAGGGAATCCATGTTCTGGTAAGCTCTACCACCAAGTTGCGACACTTCTAAAGCAGAGATGATGGTTCTGTGTCACAACCTGATGGGATCAATCCTATGGCAAAGGAAAAATACAACGAGATAGACAAATAAGGGTAGAAACCTAACCTATATGTTCAAGTTGAGCGTCGGAAAAACATTTCCATGGACCGTCGAAAAATATTCAAAACTCAAAAAAAATTGTCCCAATACCCGATCAAATCCATCCTATGCAACTCATGAATCACTCTAAATGGTTTTTGGTATAAAGAAAATGATAAGGGAGGCCAAAAAAGTGACAAAAAAAGGCCAAAAAGACTATAAATAGAAGTTGGAAGCTCATTATCACCATTGCTGATTTGGAAATTGACTCTGGAGCCAAAAGACCCCCTTCGATTAAAGTGGTGATTCCGGGAGCTACAATGGACGAAACAAACTTATGTCTGGACCAAGTAAGTACAAACTCCCTTATCTTGCATTTTATGTCTTTATTTATGCATTGGGTTTAATTTTTTAGGGGGGCATCGACCTTTAAAAGGTCGGCCCTAGGTCCACGCGGGCTATCTCAAGACAGGCCATGTGTACATTCGGGCAGAGTAGACTTTGCCCGCATGTACATGCGACTGTTGCCAATACAGCACATGTGGGCCCCCTTATTGAATGCTAAATACACAAAAAGAAAGGGTTTAACTCTCCTGAACCTTTTTTTTTTGCAGGATGTATGTCCATTGGAGAGAAAGAGAGCACGAAGGGGTAAATGAGTTGGTCGGGGAAGACCCCAATGTTATGGCTACTTTGATGCAGTGTGGGTGACTCAAGTTTTTTCTATGTCCTTTCATGCGGGCACAACCTAGGCTACTAAATGCCTTGCTTGACTACTGGCATCTGGATGCAGAGGCATTCATGTTAGAGGGGCAGTCACTAGTGCCCATGGTCGAGGAAATTTACTTTTTGACTGGCCTCTTTAGGAGAGGGGAACCAGTCAATTTATGGAATTTTCCTGCGGGGCCGCATCACATAGAGGAATTAATAGGCCTATACTGTGCAGCTGATACAGACTGCTTGAGCACGCAGGTGCCCATAAGCAAGAATACTAACCTATCGCTACAGGCAATAGTATTGCTTATTGGGTTAATTACTGTTTTTGCGGCTCTACATCAGGTGTCCCGCGCACACATGAACTGTGTTGTCCAGTGCTTGAATGCACAAGTTTTTGATTGGAGTACCACTTTGATTGAGTGCATGAAGAGGCAATTGACAGATTTCCATTTGCAGACACATAGGAACTTCAGGTTCAGGACCATTCTGTGTTCATTCTTTTTTGAGAGAGTTCCAAGTTTTAGTCCTCGAATAGTGGTACGAGGACACTAGGCCTCTCTTCCTACTGTGTGTAGATGGGCAGTACTACTACCACGATAGGGTGGTGGAAGGACCAATGAGTCCTTCGATGATGACTTTTTTTCATGGTTGTCATGACAGATCCCGGTTATAGAGGACTACCCCTATGCCGGGATTGATTTTTCGAGAGACCCGGAGATACCAGTACCTCATGGTGAGGCGCGAGGGGAGATGGGTAAGTCTCCACCTTTGTAGTTTTTTTTGTTGTATATGTAATTTTTATATTGTTTTGTTATGATAGAGTATTTGATGGATATGTGTTCATTGTGTGCAGATGTGGGACCAATGTGACCCGCTGACTATGTGAGGAACAAGCATCGTCCTTAGCCAGGGGCTGCACCTGTTGTCGCCGGGGGACTAGCAGTAGCAGGAGATCTTCCAGCTGGGGAGGTTGAGAGGGTATTGAGATGGGTTGAGTGTAACTTTACTTCACTCACTCGCATGGTCTCGATGGCAGAGATTGAGGACCTGCCACCATCTATGCAGCCTCATGTAGTGGGGGCACCACAGACGTGGGTCTGGTTGTTTCGGAATTTAGCCAATGTTGTGGACCAGTATAACAGGGCCCATAGGCCCTGACTTTAGCTAGACATTTTAACGTGCCACGAGCACTACTTGTATATATTTTTTGAGGGCATAATCCCTGTGACTCGTTATCGGTCCTATTTTTGAGGTGCTTGCATCCATCTATGTACTCTGGTTACTTTATGATATTATATATGGTTTTTTGATCTTTTGTGTCTTATGGATCATGTGTGCAAAAAATTATTTACAGGCTTATGTTAATGTTCTTTCATATGTGTGCAAGATGCCAATCTAAAATTTGATTAGCTAGAGTATCTGTAACTTGGTTTAATCTCCTAGGAACATGAAAATATGTAATATAATCAAAGTTTCATTCTAAGAGACATACCCTAAGGAATTGAACCCGGTACACTCTGTTTAACTGAGACACAACCAGTTGAGCATCGAGATAGACCCAGAGATGAGAGATACCCAATGACAAAGCGTCACGAAGCAACTCAATAACTACACTATACTTGGCAACATTATTTGTGGTGTCACCTAAGCATATACCTCCGGAAGATAATAACTGGCCTTGAGGTGTAAAGATTACCCAAGATGCAAAGACAAGCCTCCATGTGTGCCAACTAGCACCATCTGCATACCCAATGAACACCTTGGAATCACTTGACATATACCACAGTGATGAAAGATAGTATCAACGACACATCCATAATACTAAAAGAAACTAAAAAAGTAATATTACAAAGACTATACATATGTTACAAAAAGTTACCCACAGTGACCTTCCTATGAGTAATACTTCTTGAGGTAGAGCCCATTTCTAGGCTCTACCAAAGCATTCCCTTCAAAATCAACCAGATGATGAGCACCCTTTTTTGAAACCTGTTTTATGATGAAGGGTCTGAACCACATGGGTTTGAATTTTCCTGCCCCCAGGGGGTCCTTATCTTGGTCGTAGATCAGGACAAGGTCGCCTTCAAAGAAAATCCAAGGATGAACGGACCTATCATACTGAAACTTGACCTTATGTTTGTGAGCCTCATTGTCCAGGTCTGCATCACGACGCTTCTCATTGATCTGATCAAGGTATACTAACCGTTCTTCAAGTGGAGAATTGTCGAGTAATAATTGTATTGCCAACTTTAGAGACGGGATCTGACATTCGATGGGCAAGACTGCCTCCAACCCATAAACGAGTTGAAAAGGTGAAAATCCGGTTGCAGTCTTAATAGATGTTTGGGAAGCCCATAATGCTGAGTATAACATCAAATGCCAATTTGACTTGGTTGAGTTGATAGTTCGTTCTAAAATAGTCTAAAGAGTTTTGTTTACAGCTTCCACCTGCCCATTTTCTTGGGGGTGGTAGGGTGATGAATGTTCTTGTTGTAACCCAAAATTTGATGTTAACTCGGTCATCATTTGGTTTTGAAAGTGACTTCCATGGTCAATGACAATCTCCCTCGGGACATCGAACCTTGCTATTATCTGATTGAATAAAAAGAGAGTTGCAGTCTCTCCATAATCTTTAAACATTGGCATAGCTTTGACCCACTTTGTGAAGTAGTCCATAGCTATGATGATATAGCGGTGCCCCCTTGATGAAAAAGGGTTTCAAGTAGTGTAATCAATCCCCCACTTGGTGAAGGGATTAACTGTGACAGGAAACATGGGAGCAGGATGTGCCCTCATCTTCTGAGAGAAGATTTGGCATGGGTGGCACTTCTTGATCGATTCGATACAATCTTTGATAAGTGTTGGCCAGAAGTAACCTTCTCGTAGAATATTTTGGGTTGTTGCCAACCGAGACAAATGACCGCCACAAACTCTGGTATGGAAATAATTAATCACAATAACTTCTTCCTCATGAGTGAGACATCGGTTTAGGATGCAATCTACACCTCTCTGATACAATGTATCATCGATTATGAGATAATTCTTAGCCTGATGGTGTATACGTCGATGCTCATCATGAGAATCAATGGTGGGGCACTTCAAATTCTGGAGATAGATAAGTATATCTCCATACCAGGGATCTGAAGATGTGATAAAAAATATATCTCCCCGGATAGGCGCTTATTTAGGCACAACATCACCTGACTCAACCGGAAGTTCTGAAATAAGTTCTATGAAGACCTGTGACTTTTTGGACTTTGCTGAAATGAAGTCTAAGTCAAACTCTTGGAGGATAACTATCCATCTACTGATTTTTCTACCTATTACCCATCGTGTCAACATGTACTGGAATGTATTCACGACAACAATGACGGTGGTCTTGCGAAACATAACATAATGACGGAACCATTGAACAGCATAAACTGCTACCAATGTAAGTTTTTCAATGCGAGAATAATTAAGTTCCGATCCTACGAGGCCTCGGCTCAAGTAATAGATCACTTACTATGAGAACAAGTCATCTTCCTGAACTAAAACCATGCCACTGATTGACTCTGCTGTAGCCAAATATAATAAGAAATCGTTGTTATAGTTAGGTGGCCAGAGAAAACGGGCAGTTGTGAGGACATGTTTTAATGCGTCGAAAGAGAATTGAGCCGCATCGTCCCAGTAAAAGGGAACATCTTTCTTCAGTAAGCATATAAAGCCCTTGGTGATTTTGGCATAGTTAGCAATGAAGCGTCATAAAAAGTTTTCCTTGCCTTGTAGACTCTGAAGTTGAAGGATTGTACATGGGGGGGGGCAACTGAATTATTGCCTCAACCTTAAGAGGATCGACCATGATCCCTGTTGTTGACACTTTGAAACCTAACAATCATCCTGACGCTACGCAGAAGCTGCACTTGTTTGGATTCAGACGAATTTGAAAGTAGCAACAATGTTCAAATATAAGTCGGAGGTGTGTGGGATGATTCGTTCTCTTGTGAGATAGTGATGCTAAATCATCTAGATAGGCCTCGACTATATGCTTGAGGTCATGAAAAGTAAAAGACATGGCCCGCTGAAAGGTGGCTCCTGCATTTTTGAGACCAAAAGGCATTTTACGATATGCAAATGTACCCCATGGGCAGATGAATGTCATTTTGTGTTGTTCTTCGGGTTTGATTTGGATTTTATTATATCCCGAAAAACCATCCATGAAAGAAAAGGCTTCGCAACCCACACATTCATCAATGATCTGGTCAATGAACGGTGAGGGAAAATTATCTTTGGGACATGCCTTGTTCAAATCACAGAAGTCAGTATATACAAGAATCATGCCTTGTTTTTTATTGACCAGCACGGGGTTTGACACCCATTGGGTCAAATGGATCAGATAAATAAACCCGACTTTTAGAAATTTCTCAACCTCAACCTTAATGGATGTTAACTTCTTAGGATTACCTGGATGAAGTTTCTTCCGAACCGGCTTGGCATCAGGATACGTTGTAATTTCATGTTAAACTATTCTTGGATTGATGCCTAGCATTTCCTCATAAGACTAGGAAAAAACATCGAGGAATTCTTTGAAAAGATCTGTGTAAACTTGAATCTCTTCGGGGGAACAGTCAGCTCTGACGAAGACATTCTCCATGACGCCAAGGTTTCGAGAGATATTGATCGGTAAGGTTTTAGCGATAGTTTCCATATTACCCTCAGCATAAGCCTCGTGTGTAGCTAAGGGATTAATAGGACAAGACCGATCTCTCGTCATAGTCACGGTGAATTCTCCTACTTCAATTCAGCTAAACTCTGGGAGGAAATATGATCTGTGATGAAGATCTTCCCAGGGTTTATCCATACTAGTCATTGATTCATCAGAGGGCAAGTCTAAGTCCAATGAATCGGTGTGAGCGAGAGAACCTTGAGCCCAAATAGGCTCTAGAAGTGGATCTAACTCTTGTGTAGGAGTTGGATCAGTGTGGGCTAAAGTTTTTTGGACTAAAGAGTACGCTACTTCAGCTGCTGATAAGGGCATGGACATGCCCGGGTGTCCTGTCTCATCCATCATGGCCGATGGGGAAGGAAGTGTCCACGGATCGTCGAAGTAACTCGTGCGAAATGATGAAACTTGAAAAATCTCAACCTTATGGTTATTGGATATAAACTTGATATCGCCTTGAGGGGGCGGGTAATCGAAGGTACCCATCAAAGATGGGCACAAACCAACCCCTACGTTGATTACACCTGGTTGAGGATTATCCATCATCAAGACCGTGGATGCCCCCAAAGCAGGGTCAAGTCTGGAGAAGGGCAATTGATCGATGGTCACTATTTGGCCCTCGTGTGGAAACAACAAGACCCAGAAAACTGTAGCAACCATAGCTTGCATGGCATAAGTCCAACTCCTTCCTAACAAGAGGTTATAGTCAAGGGGAGCATCGACTACCTCTACTTCGACACACACGTTCTTCCCTCCTAACTGCACGGGAAAAGAAGGAACGATACCATGTGGTCGGAATGAACGACCATCGAAAGTGGTGAGGAGAGTAGGTGGCGGAGACAAAACGGGTTGGCCAATGGCTTTCCAACATGCCAACAACATAATGCATGTCGAGGCTCCCTCATCAACCATCGTGCAGAAGATATTTCGAGTAAATTTTTTCGTGGGATAAGCCACTACTATCTGAAATGCTACGTAGTAAGGTAGAAGAGGTTTTAAGTCGGTTGTATCCATCATGATTGTACCTGGATTACAAGTCTCAGTAGATCCTAAAGTAGTTAACAAGGATTTCCTCTGGGAACGGAAGCTTTGGAGGACCTCCAAAGCGGACATCGTGCAAGGGGTTTGTGATAAATCTTCCACCACATAGTAGTTCTAGCCAGCTCTTGCGTTTGGGTTATGAGAAGATTTTTTGAATGCACCTTTGGGAATGAGTGTCATTGTTTCACCCATCATCTTCTCAATCTGTAGAGGAAGAGATGGGAGTTCAACTTCTTTACCCATCTCAGAAGTACTTGGTTTACTATAGTCATGTGCTCTAGTTGATATAAAAACATCACCCCTAACCATATATACGTTCGTAGATGCGGGGTTGTTTGGAGGCGGACAGGGTTCCTAGATGCTCCCTTTGGTGCTTGCAGAGGCTTGAGTTAGATTTTTCCCATGTTGAAATGGATTATTCAACACAACCTGTTGTTGCTGCATCACAAACTTTTGGGCCTCTGCAAGTCGAGGATAGATATGGGTTGGGTGGTCTTCCGCGGAAAGTTGCATGGATACCTCACCTTTTGTTTTTCAGTGTTGTCCCCGCCAGCATTATCGGTAGGTTTTTTATCCCCCTTACCCTTCTTTCATTGTTTTTTCTTTCCTTCAGGCTGTTGGGTGGCCTTTGGGTTATTCGATTGCACTGTGTGTACCTCTGACATTTTGGTAGGGGGAGCATCCAAAGTAGTAGTTTGGTTGGCCGCTATGTGTTGGATAGATAACTGTTGCAACTACTTTGTCAATTTCTCAGTGGGATTTGTTTGTGTTGAACCAACAATACCATCAGCATGTGGTCTGGCTCTTTGTCTAGTTTTATCCAGTATTGAGCATGGCGCATTTGGAAAGATGTTGTATAATAAACTAGACTGAGAATAGATGAGCCCAAATTGTTGAGCTCTCATGATGGCGTCTTCTTCGGAGAATACTCCCGACGTTGCGACGTCTTTGGATAATTGCGGGACCAAATGCTTAAGGAACCACTCAAGAAGGAATCCTGGCGGGATTGGTACCTTGATTAGACTCTTCTGGCGTCTCCATTCTTGGATGTGATCAGAGATATGGTCCGCTGTCATCTGTTTGAAATTGGCCAGCAGCTCTGTGCCAGCATCGTATCTCACGGGTAACTGAAAATGGTTTAGGAAATCCATTGCCAGCTCACCGAAGGAAGAGTATCTTGAGCGATCGAGCTCAATGTACCATTTCACGACACTCCCAATGAGAGTACATTGAAACAATCGCAACTGTATAGAGTCATCTTTTAATGAGTTAGATGAGCACCAAAGATGGAAGGTAGTCACATGATCACCTAGATCTTCGTTAGGCTTGGCTTTGAACTTTGGAATGTCTAAAGGAAACTTCGTCGGCATAGGAGGCCAACGCGGATTGTGACAAATGGGGTCATTCAACAAACTTATCAAATCTGGCAAGTGCAAAGTCACCAGGAAAGGTAGTTTGGGTTGTTGGTGATAACCTGGGAAAAAGGGGCCTAGAGTTTGACTGGCACCAGGCTTCCAAGAAAAGTTTGGTTGCTGGCCCAGATTCTAGTAGAAACCATGGCCCTAGCTAGCTTAGGGATTTTTCATATGTGGAGACATCATCGACTGATTTCCAAAATAGGACATAGATGGTTGGGCATGCATTATATTTGAAGGACTTTGGGAAGGGTTTCCCCATGTCGGTCCCATGGGGATAGGCATAGTAGTTTGTTTGGGGTTCCATTGATTGTGGAAAGAATTACCCCAGATCGGCATTCCGGACGAGGGAATGAATCCCTGCCCAAAATTCCAAGGCCCTGATGCGGAAGAAGTTCCTAGGTTTTCCCCCTGTGCAGGAATAGTACCCTGCATAGGAATAGATTGTCCAAAACTGGGATTGCCCCTAGTTGGGAGAGCGGCTGACGAGAAGGCATTATTAATAAATGTTCCGGCCAAAGAAAATGGTGTCCAACCTACCGGCATGTTATAAGAAGGTGGTCCTTGACTCCCCGCTCCAAATAAACTATGGTATGTAGGTTGCCCGACAGACTACTGATGTGAGACACCAAGTGAAGGGGGCGAAGGAGGGATATGATCTCCTCCGTAAGGGAAAGCATTAAAAGGAGAAAGAGTGCCCCCCATGTAACCTTGCAGAGGAGCACTAGAGCTCCCTGCCCCCAGACCTAAAGTCTGTAAAGTGGAGTAGGAAAGTACAGGACTTGTACCTGAACTAAGCATCCTATATGAGAACGGAGGGCCTATCGCACTTGGTGTGAAAAGGGTTGTGGCCGCCGCCAAAGATGGGATCGGACCACTATGCGATGTAGAAGAGGTCAAGACCATGGTGGCTCAGACCGATGATGGTGGGTTAGGAGGTGAAAACTCTCATGTGGTGACAACAGTAGTGGGAATGGAAGAATTCCCAAAGGGAGTAACAACATTTTTTTCCATTTCTGTTTGCAACAGTGTCTGGCGCTCGTAAAATTGAATTGGTATGATGAAAGATGCCAAGAAATCAGTGGTTGGGGTTTCAACTGGGCCAAGAGCATGCGCTTCAAGGTCCAAAATGGTCGATTAATCCAGGTGTTGGTCAGGCACAATTTCTTGTAACTCGTTCGATTCAAAAGACCCTTGTTGGTCTAGCTTGTGCCTCAATGGTGGCGGGGGTGGCTCCAGTGTAACCAGCGACAAGCCAAGAAGCCTTCATGACCGACGAAGCTCATGATCCTCTACTGTGTGAGAAGATAAAAGAAACTCTAGAGTAGTCTAAACGTTCAAAAGTAACACACACTAAAAAAGTCCCTAGACGATAAGAAAGGCAAACACTAAATTAATTGGAAGAACAGTTACAACAACCAACACTAGAGCAACTTATCGGTGCAAGTGAAACTCAAACACGGAAGCACCCTCCAGGTATAATCTAAAAAGCATGGCCTGATGTCTTTCCTAGGTACTACGGTATACCCCGGCAGTCACCTGTGTATGTCCCTAAAATAGATAGGCAACTATGTTGCCAGCGCGCAAACATCCACCAGGCAGGTACAGTCAAAATTCGAGTAGACCACAATGAGCAGGGTATCGAGCCTGAAACCTATCAAGGGTATCGAAATAAAGTGGTCCGGAAGACAGCTAAGGACCTCGAATGGATTCAAGACCCATGAATCCCCATGGAAAATGCAATCAACGAAATCCCAAAACAAGCCCTCTATATGTGTTCTCCACTATGATTGGTCCAGCTTTGGAGAGGTTATCTCTGCTACCTTTCCACACGCGACCTTGTGTTTATCCCCTGTGTTAGAGGGGGGTCCCGGATAACTTTCACGATACTGGACTTAGACACTCCCTAACTCAAACTCCAATGTTTGATTTTAAATGGCCTTGAAGAGTTTCCTCTCCACCCTAATCCAAGGCCCTAATCCTGAACTAGTTGGTGAACCCTACAAACATAAAAGTCTAGTAGATTTTAGATTTAGCATTAATTTTATGGCTTTGTCTTATGTCAAGGGGTATGAAAGTGAAACTGATGATGTGTAACAGACAAAAGCAAAAAATGAATAAAAAAGATGGAAACAAAAACTTTTACTTAATGCAAAATTTCAACAACTTTTCAAAATAAATATTTTTTGATTTTCTAAGATTTTGGACAGCAAACTCAAAAGAAATTTCACTTGACTACAAGCTACTTATGATCTAAGTAAACTGCAAAAAATTATGAAATAAACGACTTTTCCCTGGCTAATAATGCGGAAACACACTCTTCAACCAAACAAGAAAATGAAAAGAGATTTTTTATTTTATTTAAATGCTTGATAAAGAAAAAAGGAAAAATACCAACAGGCAAAAACCAAGAAAAACAATTATGGCCTAATTGCAGATCGCAAAGAATCAATTCAACAAATCACACACTATGAATTTTTAAAAAACGACTCTCACACTTGTCTAAAAACCCTAAAAAATTATTTTTTTATGACAACTTTTAAATGAGAAAAAGCAAGCTAAGGGTAAGATTAATCCTAAGCTACTGACTGCTAAGACAAATATTCAAACACCTGAGAGTTATAATTCTTATCAAGGGAAAGGATGATTGCCTTACCCTCAACAAAAAGTATCATGTATAAGCACGCGACTGTTAATCTAACAGCAAGCATGTAAACGTGCGTTGTATAGAGACAGAGGGCATGTACACACGGGCTAACCTTGTACAGGCCACGTGTATATCTAAACTCTGAGCAAAAAAAAAAATAGACAGCCCAGACCAAGAAGAGGCCACTGACATTGATAACCAGGATCTCCTGAAGGCTTGGACACTCTTTTTAACAGAAAAAACAAACCAAGAAAGGAAAAATCATAAAGCAAAAAAAATCTGAGATAAGACTGTAAACAACCAAGACTCAGACAAAATTCCAGAAAACCCTTGAGAATGTCTGATTCTGGAAGGGAAGAGGATGACTACCTCAAAAATTCTCTGGACTCTACACGCTGCTGCTACTTCCTCAGCTAGCATTCACACGCGGGCTGTAAGAGAGTAGGGCGTGGGTACACGCGTGCAGACCTTATGTAGGCCGCGTGTACCTCTATGGGTCATGACAAAACACAGTCAAGCAAATCAGAGAAATCTAGTATGGAAAACTAGACTCTCTGCTAGCTCAGACTTTACAGAAACTAAAAAAAAATCAGCAAGAAAAACCAGTCTTTTTCTAAAAACTACCCAAAAACAAATAAAGTTCCTAGGAACCCTAGAGATATCCCTAGTATGGTCGCCAATTTTGTTGTGAGGGAAATCTCCTTACGGACTAGCAAATAGGGTTAGACTTCGCATGCAGATATGACCAAGAGAAAATCTACTTTCTACCTTCGTCCCCAAACTTAAATCCTATTTCTTTTCAGTAAAACATGGTTGGATCAACCTACCTCATTCTAGGCATTTGATTTCGATCCCTTGTCATGCTTGATCACTTGTTTGTAGTTCTCCTTTCCAATGCTGACTTGCATACAAGACAAGCGACAACTACACATGCATCTTACCTATAGACTAACAGGTTTGAAATTCAAACATGTACTTAACAGATTATGAATAACTCATGAATTGGGATGGGAAAAACATTTTCTTTATTACTTTGAATGAGTCAACTTACAAAAAGTTGAGACCGGCCACTGCTCTGCGAACCTAATCCTGGGCTCCTCTTGAACTGTCCTCCAACTTCTTTGCTTTGTCTCTCTTCTGGCACAAGGATGGCTAAAGGGTTGGGACAATCAAAATATGCAAATGGGTAAAGTTTCTTTGCTATATTTTTCCTCCTCCAAATGGGACCCCTATCCCTTCTTTTATAGGTTAGAAGAAGCTAGGTATTTGGATGAACCCTTGGCCATGCATGGCTGGGAGTTTCAGTTAACTCACCCAGAGCTGTGTGTTTTGTCGGCAACTTTCTTTTTTCGTGCTTTTGTCGGTCCACATGGGCTATTTGAGGTCATCTAGCATGTACATGCATGCAATAATGGAATAGGGTGTGTGGGCCTTTATAAAAGAGGATTTTTAAAGAGTTGTTCAGCAGTGCTTTGGCAAAGAATGGATCTGAGATGGCCTGATGCCAGGTAAGAATGTATGGTGCAATTTATGGTTATAACACTCATCATCAATTTTCATATCACCACATCAATGTGACCATCTCTCCCCCTTTGACATCAATGGAAAAGGGAATTTATCTCCTTGGAGTTGCTCCCCCTGCCGGAACTCTCCTTGGGGCTTCTTCCCCTGCCTAAACTCTCCTTGGGACTTCTCCTCCTATCTAGATGCCTTTGATATTCCTCTAAATAATATATCCCCCTTTGGACAAGGGATATCATTATGATGCAATGTTGATGGGATGGATTCCAATCATCTCTCCTCCTGGAATCATGTTGCTACAACCAATCATGGGAAGAAGAATAACTCCCTCTGTCAGTATGTCTCCCCCTATATTCTCTACAAGATGAACAATATGCTACCACTGCAATTTTCTCCTATTGCAAATGTTATTTCTCAACTGGAACATAGATCAACTTCTCAATAATTATATGCTCTTCCTATGACAATCCTTGGACCTTTCCATGCATCAAACTCGTTCCATACCATACATCATGAAGCAAAATATATGTCAACAATGAATAGAGAATCATGAACAAAAAATCAACCATGTACATCATGTTCCATACTGTGTGCCAACCATGAAAAACACCCATGTACATCAATACCATACAATATATCATAAGATATCATCAATGGAGTGTATCAACCATATTCCAAGAACATGTTCCAACTGTGTACCAACCATATGCATCTACCAACATGCCAACCATGTGCTTCAAACAAGTGTCATATCACTCATGATATGCCTCTACCATGAACCAAGTGTCATAACTATGTATCTCAACCATCAATATATCAATCAAGGATCTCAAATATATCATCCAATACATCATGTACCAAATAAAGTACGTCAACCATGCACCAAACCTCAACAATATGAACCACAATCAAGATGTGTTCCCATACATGTATTCCATACCAATCATAAACCATGTGTCAATCATATTGCTACAAAGTGCCTCAACCAATGTACCAAGTATGTACCAATTATGCATCAACTATAGATCAATCTATGACTCATCAATGATGTACAACATAAGCACCTCATCAAATAATCAACTACATGTCCCAATATGTAACTCGATCACATGCCAAATCCATGCACAAATACATCCAAAAAATATGTATCTAACAATACATCATAAGACATATGAATGGAGCTCACATATGTACCAGGCATGTACCATGATAGATCTACCTCAAAAACCATTCACTACAGCAAGTACTAAGTAGCCAATAGTACCTCTAAACATGTACTAAGAGTGTCCCTCAATAAATCAATGATATATCTCTAGCTAGCATCACACCATCATGATATATCTCATATACAAGGTGTCATAACATCACTGAGAACATAACCAACAGTATACCGTGAATCCAAGATAGACCTCAAGCATAAGCTTCAACACTCAACCATATGTCATCATCATACATACATGAAAGTATATAATCATGAAAACCTGAACCAAACCATCTCAGACCCTGCATAAACAAGGTTGTATCATTAAAACACATTGTAACTCATATGCACATCCCTCTTTTGAGGCTTTTACCACATGTACGTGACATGTTTCTCAGTTAGCTCACGTATGTACGCGACATTTCTTTAGATCACCACGCGTATGTACATGAATGCTTCCACAAGAACCTGTGTATTCCTCAGAAAATGTAAGGTTTGAGCTTGCCTCATGGTTTCCATTATTTCCTATTTGTCCAGTATTCTTCATCCAATTTTGAAGGTGTCATGGTTTCTTTGTACTTGTACTCTGAGCTTCCATCCTTTCAAAATTTTCTTCCTTCCAAGTTGCATGTGCTCTTATTGCCATGTTATATGAAGCACTCCTCATGGACTATCTCCTTGTGTTCCAACAATCCTGGGATTTGTGGCCAAACCCACTACAGTTGTAACATCTCATGGTGTGAGAACATTCAACAATGTGTCCCACAAGATTACATATCCAACATCTTAGCATGTTATTGAATCTTCCAACTTCTTTCCTTGCATGACGTCTACAATCCAAAGCTTTGTGACCATATTCATTACATGAGAAACAATGACCATTCAAAATATTTTCATACCTTTGATTTTGTGTCCACCTTGAAGATGTCTCTTTTTTGAACTTGTTTTGAGGTGTAAAGGTAGCTTGTTGGTGTCTTCCTTTCTCTTTTCTTCTAAAAGTTTCCTTTCTTTGTGTAGGTTCTTGACTTGCAGCTTTGCTTTGACCTTTAGAAAATGAAGGACATGCATCATGCTTCTTAGAAGTTCTAGCTTCATAGTGTGTTTCTTCCTTCTTGTATCCAAGACCAAATTTATCATTAGGTGATATTTGACAATCCAAGATTTCATCCAATATTGTTGATTTGTTCATGAACCTTTTTTACTTCTCTTATTTCCTTCTGAGATCAACAACTTATGCTTCCAACTTTTGGCATGATTCTTCTTTTTCATTTACTTGAGTCTTTAGTCTCTTGATCTCTTCTTCTTGTTTCATGAGTGTTTTTTTTAGTGGCATGGTATGCCTTTGGTAATTTTCTAGGGATTCCCTAATGTATTCATCAAGATCAAAATCAGGATACAAAACATCTTCTACTTCAAACAAATCTAAAATTTTATTTTTTTGCTTCAACAAATCTTCATCTTCATCTATAAGATAATTTTTAGTTGATTCTAGACAACCTTCTTCTACATGTGTGTCCATGGATCTCCTTCAAGATTGTAAGGATTAGAGTGAAGGCATACTATGATACCAATTGTTGGACACACAGACCACACTGAGAGGGGGGGTGAATCAGTGTGAGGCTCTTTTTACAACTTCTTATAAAACTTTAGTTAGCCATCACCATTCACAAAATCATTACTCATTACTTCTATTCACACTTACTTTCTTGCATGTAAACATTATTCAATGACATATATTAAAAATAAATAAATATTTATCATCATAATAAAGAACACAATGAACACCAGATATATGTATAGTTTTCTTTTGTATTACAGACTACAATCCTTGGGGTTTATTAGCACCAACTAAAATGAGCACCAACTCAAAGAGAGCACCAACTCTCAATGCAAGACCCAGCCTCTAGATCTCAACACCAACTGAGAAGAGGAATCCAATCCTCAAGTACAATACCCAGCTTGTAGACAGAAATCAATTTGTCAAACTATACCAACAGTCTATACCAAGACAATTGCATCAACTATGCACAACACAACCTATCACCTCAACCTGTCTCATCATCCAAATATGTTCTACTCTCAAAGATAAATGATCAAGTCAACTCTCAACCATATTCACAATATCACCAAGTTAACCAACAATATACCTCTAGTAATACACCATACTCTCCATCAACCAAATACCATAAATCCTTACATAAAACCATGTTCCAAACCTCACTGTTATGTAGCCTCGAGAATGTACCATGTCATGACCAAATTTAACCATCAAAACATGAATATAAACATACCTGTAAATCTTTAATAGACTATGTGATCACAGACCTGCAAACCTTCCTTAACTTCAACAACAAGAGACTAGCATTTTCATTAAACTTTACTTTAGTCTCACATGACTAATTTTGGATTAGTCAACAACCCTAACTTGTAACAATCATAAATTTGTACCTATAATGAACAAAGTTATGAAAATGGTATACAATGTTCTTCAATTTCTTGTCTACAATTCCTCCAAGTCTCACTTCTTGGAACCTCCCAAAAAAGGATTTATAGCAAAAATGAAGACCTTGTTAAATTCTGTCTTATTCTAGATATCTAACTTGAAGATAATTCCACACGTGTAATATTTTCTATATGGATCTGAAAATGGTACACCACATACTATAGACTGTACTCTAACCAAGTTGTTTTGTCTCACTGAATTTGGATCTGTTAGGAAGAATTTATGATATTTTTACCTAGAACACCTATTTTAGACTATTTTCAAGACTAGCCACAAACCCTATCTTCCACAGAGTGCAACTCCCAAACTAAAATGACCCACAAGATGAAATGTTTATCATAGTTACTTGGATATGTTGTCTCAACAGCTTCCATATTTCTCTATCTGAATCATTCTATAAAAAAAATTATTGTTAAATGGTGAGATGACATGTAAATAACATACCTTAGAAAGCATCATTAAAAAATTTATCCTCCCTTGAATTTTCGGCCTTCTTTACTTCACCTTCCCCCTTAAATTCACCTTAGATATCCTTTGGTTACCTCAATCACTTGTATATATATTCAATGATATCAATAGAATACTAATGGGAGACCCTTTCTCTCTTTTTTATACTCTCCAAGTAGCTTCCTCTAAAAGTATCCACTTAACCACTTTGTCCACTTAGCTACTTTTTCCACTTAACCAACTTTGTCCACTTAGCCACTTTGTCCACTTAACCACTTTATCCACAAATAGTAAACTAGTTGAAACTAATTTATTTTTAATTTTTTTATTGTTGCAATCACTTAACCCATGACTAACCACTTTGACTAGTCAACTTCTTCTATGAACTTCTAGAATAATTTGACTTCTTTGACCTTCTAGGGGCTTCTAGATAACTCGTGAGGGTTCTCCATATTCACATGGCCATAACTGTCTAACCATGATGTTGAATTCGGTGTTCCACATATCACCAGAAATGGCATGACATATACTATCCATATGGAATAGTTTCTCCTAAAAATTCATTGATCTTCATTACATTATTCATTAATCAAACTTGGGTTCCCTAACCACACTGCTCGACTACTCAACCACCTAACCATTTGGAATTCACAAAGCATATTCCCATGATGGATTTCACCATAAGGGGACCACTTTGAGAACCTTATCAAAGAGCTTCTTCCCATGAGGGCTTTCACCATAATGGGACCACTTTGGATTTTATCCATTTGGTTCTTCCTATCAACGATGACATGAAATCAATGATATAACTCCCTTTAATATCAACACATCATTATGAAACCACTTGAAATCAACCCTTTGACAACAATTACATCAATGACCATATAACCAATAATCAATATATCTATGATACAAACACATCACTGTGACAATACTCGACATCAACCCTTTGACATCAATGTTTTGACATCAATGACAACATAGTACAACATAATGAACAATTTTATAACATACACATATATCAAGCACATTTAACAAACATATCTAACATGACCTAACAATATACACATCAACATCAACATATAA
>ML777033.1:315697-334110 GCA_009831015.1 Picea engelmannii | reverse complement strand
ACAGAAAATTCAAATAATTTCTATAACATATCTGCTCCATCCAGTGGGATAATATGCATGTCTATAATAGTAGTGGAGGCATGGTATATAGTGTAATATGATGGATGATGAATAGGTATTTCCTTCTCATCTAAGTGAGGTGAAAGAGAAGGATGAGGTATAGTTTTGGCATGATCATCTAGGTGAGGTGAAAGAGGAGGAGGAGGAATATGTGTTGCCTCCTCGTGATCTGGGTGAGGTGAAGCAGGAGGAGGAGGAGGAATATGTGTTTCCACCTCATGATCTAGGTGAGGTGAAGGAGGATGCAGAGGATGCAAAGAAGGATTATCATGGCCACCCTCATCAATCAATAGGGTACTAGACAAATGGTTCATACTAGAGGAAGGGTTTTTCCTATCATCGAGAGCCCTCCTCGCTACTAATATCCTAGTATCTTTGACGATATGATGCATAAGATGCATAATATCACATGGCATGTCCATCCAAATATCCAAGAGTGTAGGATCTACCCTGATGTCTCGCATTAGGGAATGATGAACTCCCACCTCAATCAAAGGTGCAGAGAGTCAGTCTCTCAACTCCAACCTGAATCTAGTATCGGTCCTACGATGCATGTCGTCAGGTATCTGCACCCAAGGACCCTGACCCATCGCGACATCATGCATCATCTCTTCATCGTCATTTGTTGGGGGTGGAGGCATGTCCCTAATGAAAGTGCTAATATCTACAAAATATATAGTACATAACAATAATTACATAATTAATTCATTAAATAAGTTAAAGAACATGTTAGAATTAACTTTTTTCTAATTAAGTAAGACAATAAAATGAAACTAGATTAATTTAAAGAAAACACAAATACTACTTCTATCATATGGTGGCTCATCCTTTGTGAAGTTAATTTTTTGACATCCTCTCCAATCCAAACTCACGAAAGGACATGGCACCATGACGAACATGTGATATTCCTCACTAGATAGTAGCCTCAATGCACCTATGGAAATCCTAGCTGAAAACTTCCACCAACCCCTCTTGGACATCATCTCCCCCCACATCCACATTCGCACCTTAGTCCTCGGCCTAGCAGGCTAACAGAAAATTTAGGTATCATCTCCGAAAACCTCTCAAAAATTAAAGAAAACAACTTTGAGGAAAAAGGGAAGTTTGACCTCCCATCTATCATAGCATGACATCTGTCTAGCACTATACAAAATTGCCGCAAAAAAATGGTAGACCATCTGATACACCATGGTGTCTATACCAATGAATCAACACAATACAAAAGAGGGAAATTAATGTGATTCCCATCAATGATAAAGTGTGTTATGTCCATCACTAACAGTGAGAGGAATCTAACCTCCTATGCACTGGAAGAGGTGATCCACAACTATCCACTAGACACCTGAAAATCAATCATGGATTATACATCAACCCCAATATATTGCTGAGAGTAAATGAGTTGACTCTCAGTTGCAACACCTACTAGGACATATGGGAACTAGAGAAAATCCTCCCCTCTCCTGGATAGCCTGGTGATAAAGTAAATATCCTCCTCAGTGGGATGGTACCATTGATCCAGACCCACATGGAAAGCCTGTCGATGGACATCCCATTGATAGATCAGATGCACCAACAACCCAGAGTGCCCCTTAAGGGATTTAGCCTCCTCATAGTACTTAAGGAGGCCTACATTCCTCAAGAGAACATGAGTCGCTACAGTAATAGGGATAGGGTACAAATCCCTCTCCCTCTCCCTCGCCTCCCATTCTCGTACAACATTGTATAGGTCCACCCTTAAATGCTGTTGTTGTTCTTTCTACTCTCTTTTCTCACGTCTCTACATGATTAACATATGAAATGCATCAGCCTCATTCATACATAAAACATTAAAAAAAACTATTGAATGGTAAATTTATCTATAAATACAGAAAAATATCTTCCTTCAAAAAATAAGTTAATTGCATTATCGGTGCATCAAAAAAATAGTCATGCACTGTAGGCAGTGCGTATATATTGTGTGAACTATCCACGATGTGTTAGTGTAAATTAACACACCAAACAAATATGTTCTACTATGTTATTTGGTGCATTGTAAAACAATACTGCATCAGGGCGCTACACTACAACACATATGCATCAATGCGTTACATTTATCCTATGCGCCACTTAAACCAAAAACAAATCAAAATCTTAACGCATGTAAACAATTTTTTAGAAATTAGAAAAAAAGTGGTGCATATACATTCACTATATGCACTGGTGCATGTAACGAATGTTAACGCATCGTCACATAAACATTTCCAAATTTATGATTACGAAACTTTTTGTGGTGCGTTCTAGTCATTAATATCGCATCGCGTATAGTGCCACCAAATAATTTACGAGGTGCACAACAACACAATGTTACATTTCTCAGTGGTGCATTTGGTAAACATGAATGCCCTGGTGTGGACATTTACCAATGCACTACATAAAAATATATTTGAAAAGGGTGGTGTGCCATGTACTTTAATGACCCAATGCATTCTCTGTACTTTGACGCACCTCCCTACCAATTATATACTTTTCTTCGGTGTGACATTAAACAAATGCGTCATTGTATTTATGTTTACCAACACACTACCGAGAAAGGTAACAAGGTATGTGGTGTGCCCTACAAATCTACATGTCTCACCGTAGGTAGTGCAAGCCGAGAACTTTGAACGCACCAAACAATTTTATTTTTTTTTACACTTAAAATTTCACTCAATTATAAATTTTAATGCGGTGAAAACTTAATTTATGAAGAAACAAGGACATTTCCTAGACATTTGGTCATCGAGGAGGCATGGTTGCAACGTACTAAACAAAAATAAATTTTCCCATCGTTTGGAAAAAATTTAAATTCACGTACTGAGAAACTGACGAAAGGAAGGAAAGAAAGGAAAGCATCTGTGGCAAGGTGCTTCATATAGGTGGAGGTTTCAACAATGTTTTTGATCTCTACAACATTTAAAATGGTAAAAATGATTTTTACCATTAGAAAATGTTTTTTATAAAATCTTGTTCTGATGCACCTAATGACCAACCGCATCGAGGCATACATGTTTATTGAGCACACCGGTTATATTTTTTTTTTTAAATCCCTAGCACGATGTGCATTTTTTTGAGAACATGTACGCATCGATGTGTTTACTACTACATATCGCATCATCATACATTTTTTGAAAAACTACAATGGAGCAAACTTTTTTGTTTAAGCATGACACGGTGTGGTATAATAATAGATGCCCTGGTGTGGCTGGTTTTACATAGCCACCGTGTAAATTTGGAAATTAACCCTAAAACAGTGCTCCATATTGGAGCATTGTTGTGCACCAGTGTGCATGATACAATGGAGTGCACCAGAATATATTGTTTGACACTATCCTACATTGGTGCGTAAATGTTTTTTATTTAACCATATAATAATGCATGCACTAAATAATTAGTTCCACTAGTGAATCTTTATTTACTGAGTGCACCGATTTATATTTTTTTGAAAACCTATCCATGGTATGGCATTGTTTTGGAGAAAATGTCTGTCCCGGTGCACTTATTTAAGTAGTGCACCATCATATATAAAATTTAAAAAAATATCCCTGCAATGGTGCGCAATTGTTTAGAGAAACTGTGCTCCCTGATGTGTCATTATTTTCGTAGTGCACCGGATAATAATTTTTTATTTGAAATAACCTTGCTACGATGCACTAGTTTTGAGGGAACTGATGCGCCTATTGTATAAAACGCACTGGTGATTTATGTACTTATAAAATCATCAATGTAAAACATCTGCTAAAGCCTCTTCCCACTCACCTCTATTAGTATCATCCGCTATAAATGAATTTTTGGGCTATTTTTATAGGGACTTCTGCAAAAACCTCCACTAGAGGGTATTTTCCTTGTAGTGAAATGTGGAAATAAAACACAGAAGATACAAAATATAATAGAGACATAGATATACATGGTTCTCCCAGTGTGGGCTACGTCCACCAGAGAAATTTCTAGGTCCTTCCTTTATTATTATCCAAGAAATGAAGGGATACAACCTACAACATACATGTTGTAACTTCCTCTTCTTTATCTCATAGTATTACCTCTCATAATACAGTATTTCAAAAAACCCTAAAATAACATCAACCATTATATCTCTGACCTTATAATGAACAGTCCAGATTGACTACGAAATTACAATATTTTACAAGGAAAATTTCCCAAAAAATTATCTTTGGAAGTGTTACCCCCCTAGACCCCCCTTGCTCTAGATGTGGGGGTAAAATACCCCCCACAGCCCCCCATCAAGAAATGGGTTATAAACATGGATGAAAACAAGACCTATGAATCAGGATCCATAACTAATAATCTCCCACTTGGAGACTGATCACAACAACTCCACTATATATTTACATGTCAGACTATGATCCACCTTGGACCTGGAAAATTAATCATATTCACCTTCATGATTGAAGGCCAACTGAAACTAATCAGGAACTTAGATTATCCTTGGTTACTACCTTTGTTAACATGTCTACAAGATTCTAGCTAGTATGTAT
The DNA here is from genome assembly GCA_009831015.1 of Picea engelmannii. NCBI lineage: Eukaryota > Viridiplantae > Streptophyta > Pinopsida > Pinales > Pinaceae > Picea > Picea engelmannii. The sequence goes on along the minus strand of ML777033.1, from coordinate 329,539 downwards.
CTTTTCCATCTTCAAATGTCCATCTTCCAAGATGGGTCATATGAAATGGTGTAACCTAAGTTGTATATGTTAGTATTAGAATGGAAGGATGAGTTCTTGGAAATATGAATGGCACTCTGACTGTCACAATACAACATCTTATTCTCCTATTTCTTTCCTAATTCCTCCATAAACCTCTGTAAACAAATCATCTCTTTGCTAGCCTTTGTAGCAACAACATACTTTGTTTTCATTGTTGAAAGTGAAACCACCTTTTGCAGTTTCAAAATCCAACTTACTATTGTTCCACCTACAGTAAAAACATACCTTGTGGTGCTCCTCCCGCTATATTTATCACCTTCCATATCCAAATCAACATATTCCTATAGAATAGTGTTTGACCCTCCAAAACATAATGCATGAGCAACAGTACCTCTAAAATACAAGAGAATCCATTTTACTTCCTCCCAATGTTCTTTTCCTAGATTGTTCATATATCTGCTCACAACTCCCACTGCATGTGAAATATCTGGTCTTTTGCACACCATCGCATACATCAAGTTGCCAATTGTTGATGAATAAGGGACCCTTGACATGTTTTTTTTTTTCTCATGTGTCTTGGGACACATTTCCTTGATTAATTTGAAATGGTTGGCCAAAGGTGTATTAACTGGTTTTGCAATATGCATTATAAACCTCTCCAACACCTTCTCTATGTTCTCACCTTGAGACAATATCAATTTGTGATTTTTCATGTCTCTTGTTATTCTCATACCAAGGATTTTCTTTGCAGCACCCAAATATTTCATCACAAATGAACTAGCTAATTTCTTTTTTAGCACATTTATATCTGGCATGTTAAACCCTGCAACAAGCATTTCATCTACATACAATATCAAGATAATATATCTTCCATTTTTTAGCCTCATAAAATAAACGCAGTGATCATAATGACATCTATTATAACCTTGTTCGGTCATAAACCTATCAAACTTCAAATACCACTAACTTGGAGCTCGCTTTAGTCCATACAATCTCTTATTCAACTTGCATGCCAAATTTTCCTTCCCTTTGACCTCATACCCCTATGGACAAAAAATGATTTTACATCCAACTGTTTAATATGAAAATCTTCTACTGCCACAAGACTTAAAATAGTCCTAATTGAAGTCATTTTAACAACATGAGAAAATATTTCATCAAAATCTATACATTTCTTTTGTGCAAACCCCTTTACAACAAGTCTAGCCTTGTACTGATTTTTTCCTCCATATTCTTCCTTCAACCTATAAACCCTTTTATTCTACAATGCTCTTTTTCCTATGGGAAACTAAACCAAGTCCCAAGTCTGGTTATTTACCAAGGAATCAATTTCCTCTTTCATGCCTTGCACCCACTTCATTTTAGTGTCTACCTGCATTGTCTCTTCATAACTTTCGAGTTCACCAGAGTCATTCAATAATAAATAATAAAATGAAGGAGAGCATCATTCAGGGGGTCTACTTAACCTAGTATATCTTCTAACAACACTTGCAGGAGTTCGAAGTGCATATTGCTCATGTTGTTGTACATTTTGATTTTTTGGTACCTTTGAAATTTCATTTTCTTTGATTTCATCAAGCATTGTGTATTATGTGTTTTCATTTTCCTGTTTCTTTCCCTACAATCGATATCTATACATGACATTTTCATTGAATACCACATCTCTACTCCTAATTATTTTATGATTTTCATAATCCCATAAGTGATAACCAAAATCATTAACATTGTATCCAATAAAGATACACTTTTTACATTTCACCTCATGCTTTGTTGTATTTTATTTATCAATATGGGCAAATGCTTCACAACCGAAAGTCTTCATAAATGAGTAGTTTATATTTTTACCTTTCAATGACTCCTCTGGAATGCCACCATCCAAGGAGCTTGAAGGCCCTCTTTTTATTAAGTAAATAGCATTATATATAGCATCTTCCCATAACTATAAGGGAAACCCATCATGCAATCTCATAATCCTTGCATGTTCCATGATTGTCCTGCTCATCCTTTCTAACACACCATTTTCTTGTGGTGTTCCTAGAAATGTCTTCTCTCTATGAATCCCATGGTATGAACAGTAATCATCAAACTCCTTGCTGCAGTATTCACCTCCATTTTCAAATATGAGACACTTCAACCTTTTTCTTGTCTCATTCTCAGCCAAATATTTACATTCCTTAAAAGTGTCAAAAACATCATTTTTTTGTTGAATGCAAAAAGCTCAAGTTTTTCTAGTTCCATCATCAATAAAAGTAACATAATAATGAGAGCCACCAAGAGATGATACCTGAGATGGTCCCCATACATCTGTATGCAAAAGATCTAACTTTTCACTATTTTTTTCTTTTCTGACTCTGATAAATATGGCTCTCTTATGTTTTCCATAAATATAGTGCTCAGAGAAATCCAAATCAATTTGTTTAAGATCTAGCAACAAATTCCTTTTGTGAAGCATCCACATCCCCGTATCACTCATGTGTCCAAGCCTATGATGCCAGAACATTGTATCCACATATGTAAAAGCTAAAGAGATTGAAGATTCAATGTTACTGGTACATAAATACAATGTACCTACCTTCTCTCCTTTTTCATTTACCATTGATCCTTTAGTGACGTTCCATGCCTTATCTGTAAATGTAGATATACAACCTTCACTTGCCAATTGTCTTATTGAAATTATATTTCTTCTCATATCTGGTGTATGTCTCCCTTCTTTCAGTAACCATTAGTTTCCATTCTTTTGTTTCATTTGTACCTTACCCATTTCAAAAAATTGACATGGTTCATCGTCACCCAAATAAACCTATCCAAAATCACCTTGAACATAATATTGGAAATATTTCCTATGGGTTGTGGCATGAAATAAATCCTTTGAATATACCACCCAAGATTCAGTGATATTATATAAAGAAAAAATCAAATCATCTTGTAACACATCACATATTACATTTGCTTCCTGATTTTTGTCCTACTGTCCATCTCTTTGTTTTTTTGGAGTTCTTCAATCTTTCTTCAGATGTCCTTTCTTCCCACAATTCCAAGACTATATTTTTCTTAGTATGTATTTGGATCTACCCTTCCTAGAATTCTCATGGTTCCCTGATCTCTTTCCTCTATCATTTTTTCTTCCCCTGTTCTCCATGGTCAATGCATTACCTAATGTCTCACCTGTGATTTTTCATCACATTTCCTTACTAAGGATAACACCAACAACATCATCAAATTTCAGAGTGTTTGAACTAGAGACAGAGTTACTAACACCCATGACCAAGTTGTTCCATATTTCTGGAAATGAGCATAGTATTAGAAGATCCCTAACCTCATCATCAAAGTCCACTTTTATAAAACTTAGCTTATTAGTAATCATATTAAATTAATTTAAATGGTTGACAACAGAACCACCTTCCGACATCTTCATATTAAATAAACTCTTCATTAGGAATACCTTATTGGAGGCCGAGGGTTTTTCACATAGTTTATCAGATTCCTTCATCATATCCTTTATTGTCATTTCTTTTTAAACATTGAAATCCATTGACGCTTCTAGGCACAGTCGTATCGTTCACATTGCCTTTATGTCAAGAATCTCCCCTTCTTTGTCATTCATACTCATTGGTTGCTTTTCTTTTTTGACCAACAATAAGAAAAGATCCTTCTGATATAGATAGTTCTCCATTTTCGTCTTCTAGAACTGGTAGTTTTGGCCGTTAAATTTTTCGACCTTAAACTTTCCATATTATCCCATTTCTCCCACTCGAACTGGGAACCCTCTTTTCTATGAGTTACCTTTCTCTCTAATACCAAATGTTAGTAAAACATGATCGCAGAGAAATACAATAAAACAAATTCAGAAATAAAACACAAAATATACACAATACAATAGAGACACAGATATACGTGGTTCACCTAGTGTGGGCTACGTCCACCAGAGAAATTGTCAGGTCATTCATTTATCGTTATCTAGAAAATGAAGGTATACAACCTACAACATACCTGCTAAAACTTCCTCTTCTTTCTCTCATAGTCTCCTCTCTCAGAATACAATATTCACTCACTTGCATAGCCATAATACAATTCCCTCATAAAAGAGGGTTTCCTTTTGGGAAAATAACCATAACACTACTTCTACCCTCAGATTTTCAACCTCAAAATGAATGGTCCATATTGACTACTAAATTACAATATTTTACAAGGAATTTTTCCCAAAAAAATCTCTTTGAGGGGGCTCCACAAAGTATCGACACCCCACCCTGCTCCAAATGTGTGGGGGGGAAATCCCCCCCATCAAGAAATGGGGTCCAAACGTACTGAAAAACAAGACCTCTAAATCAGGAAGATAATCAAGATCCACAACCAACACTCGGTCTATTATAGTGCAATGTTTAAACTATTTTAAAAATGATTAAGTTGATAAAAAGTAGAAGCAGAAATAAAAGAGGTATGTATTTTAGGATTTTGATATATGTCAAGACAAAAATACATTAAAAATAATAAGAAATAATAATTTTTTTAAATAATTATATATTTTAAATATGTATAGTGGACTCTATAATTTCATCAACAAAGGATTAATGTAGCCTATAGAAAACAATAATGTTAAAAGTAGATATATTGATAGGTATTTGTTGAAGGAAAATCTCCCTGCGGACAGGTAGATCTCTTCTTGAGAGATAGACTCTTAACTCTTAAGATAGAAGATTCTTATCATGGTCATTGACTTCCTTTTAGATCTAGATAAATTAATGTGTGAGGAGGAAGGAGGAAAGAAGTACCTTTTATCGGTGTTTGTCCCTGCGCAGTCCGAATTGAGCTCCAATCTTTTGCTCCCTTTCACCATGAGAGGGCTTGCTTATATAGGTTTAGAGAGGCCGAACCACTTGAGATATCTTTGGGGTAAGTTGAGGATTTTCCTCCTTCAGTTAGGGATCTTCCCTAAGATCATGTCTTGACCAAGGATTTGAATCCAACTTCCTTCAGATATTGAGAGAATCTTTCCCTCGTTCTTTTCAACAAACCAATTTTTTCCTAGAATAGGTAGCGCTCCCCCAAAAGGGGCATCAGAGCGCTATAACGCTCCCTAAGAATGCATAAGGGGGATCCAGCACTCCTAATAGTAGCAACGCTCCTCAAAAAGGGTAGATAGAGCATTATAACACTCCCTAAGAGTGTATAGGGGAGCGCCAACACTCCTAACAGTGGTATAGGGGAGCGTTCTCCTCTGAAACTCAATTTTTAGTGGTTCTTTCAAATGGAAAGAGGTTCATAACCCTGTTAACTCATTCCTCTTCTTCCAAATCAAATGTTTGAGATGTTTCAAGTGTCCTTCCGAGGTTGTTATAAGCATGACATAGGAATTATGGAAGTATGTTTTTTTCTGACATTTGCGACACTTGTAATGATGACACTTGCGACACTATCGAAGTGAGTAATTTTGATGTGTAATAGATTACCCCCCAAAGTATGAAGTTAGAATATGAGAACTGATAACTGAAATTCTTTGTAGACTTTCAAGCAAGGGTATAGATGCAGAGAACCTGACAGAAGCTGCACACAAACATCCAACAAATATTATGACATGTTTCAAACCCAAGGCAGGCATACCTATGCTTGGGTGATAAAGACTTGAAAGATATGGCCGCCATAAAATACACTGCGGATCCATAATTGTATTGATAAAAGGTACAACCACCGAGGATACAGTGTGGATCTATATTCCTATGACCTAAACTGATCGTAGCCACTAAGAATGCACAGTGGATCTACGAGATGACAAGACATAGCCATGACCAATACAAAGTGGATCTATGTAACAGTATATGTGTCATTGTTCAAAAGAAACTCCTTCGCAACCTGGGCAAAGTACATATAAGAGTGATGATTCAACCCAGGGTCTTATTACCGATCCCGATGTAGTATGAATCTAACCATGTGAATAGATGTACTAATGTCGAACATGGCAGAAACCACTTGATTACCGGTCAATGATGTAAACCGTTAACAAGCGCGAGGGAAATCATCATTAATGTCAATGATTCCCAAGGTACCCTAGTACATTCCAACGAATGTGAATGGATGAGATAAATTCAAACATCCATGGAATCATTCGATCAGAGGTCAATGATGTAAACCCACTGTCAAATGTGAGGAGGCCTGCCATTAAGGCATCCAGGTCCCAAAGTACTAATTGGTTTCTAAGTCTAGTCCTTGGATAATGTGTTGAAGTCGACAGGAATAGACACGTCAAGGGAGGGCCTTGATGTATCCCCCATCAACGACACGAAACAGACACAGAGATGTAATTGGTAGATTAAATGAACATGGACTGACACAGGTATTGAGACAAGATATTTGTGATGGTTGACTCTCGAGGCAGATACTTCCCTTGAACATTGAGGCACGACAGCAGAAACATGACATGGACCAAAACTTGATGATGCAGTGGATGCTGTGACTTTCGTCGGGTGACCCAAAGGAGTAAGAAAAACTCAGAGGATTGGTTCAATGTAGAGGTTCAGCGGATTAAGATGTGTCTGAAGACAAAGTGTTGTGTTCAAGGGAGAATCTAAGAGTTACTTGGTAATGTTCTCAAAAACTGCTTGGCTTGCTTCTTTCAATTTTCCCCCATCCAGATAGACGAGTACCTCTTTTTTATTTAACGAGCTCGAGGAGGGTAACACATGCTCGATATAACTCACCTTCAGTAAGTTCCTCTTCCTTTGTTTAACGAACTGGAAGAAGGGTGGGTTCAATCCCGTATGGGCCTGTCGATGTTTGTTTAGTGAGTCCAAAGACAGAAAACTCAAAGGCTTTTCATGATTATAGAGTCTGGAAAAACACTTAAAAGAGAAATCTCTCAGTTCCTTTTTCGTAAAGTAGTCTGACGAGACCGAAAAAGAGATAAACTATCTCTCAACAGACGTTTTCTTCAAATAATTTAACGAGCGTGAAGAGAACAAGGTCGCTCAACAATCTTTTCATGTTTAGAGAGTTTGAAAAGAACTTAAAGATGACTCTAATGTTGTCCTTTTTCATAATGTTAGTCTCGCAAGGCCAAAAAAGAGATAAATTATCACTCGAAAGACGCCCTTTCAAACCTTTTAACGAGTGGGAAAGGAAGAAAGATCACTCAACAATATTTTCATGTTTAGAGAGTCTGAAAAGAGCTTAAAGAAGACTCCAAGGGGTTCCTTTTCTGTGTATCTATACAGGGTCGAAAAAGAGATAAAAGTATACCTGGATGCATTCTCATATATTTACGAGCATGAGAAAGAACAAAGACTAAGCTCGGTATGCCTCCAGCTTGACAGCTAGTGGCTTAACTCTAGAATGATCAGCAAAGGCTGGAGACATGCATGAAACCTATGAATAGATGTATTGATGTTGAACATGGCAGAAACCACTTGATTACTGGTCAATGATGTAAACCGTTAACAAGCGCGAGGGAAATCATCATTAATGTCAATGATTCCCAAGGTACCCTAGTACATTCCAACGAATGTGAATGGATGAGCTGAAGTCAAACATCCATGGAATCATTTGATCGGAGGTCAATGATGTAAACCCACTGTCAAATGTGAGGAGGCCTGCCATTGAGGCATGCAGGTCCCAAAGTACTAATTGGTTTCTAAGTCTAGTCCCTAGATAATGTGTTGAAGTCGACAGGAGTAGACTCATCGAAGGAGGGCCTTGATGTATCCCCCGTCAACAACATGAAACGAACACGAAGATGTAATTGGTATATTAAATGAACATGAACTGACACAGGTATTGAGACAAGATATTTGTGATGGTTGACTCTCGAGGCGGATACTTCCCTTGAACACTGAGGCATGACAACAGAAACATGACATGGACCAAAACTTGATGATGCAGTGGATGTTGTGACTTTCATCGGGTGACCCAAAGGAGTAAGAAAAAATCAAAGGATTGCTTCAGTGCAGAGGTTCAGTGGATTAAGATCTGTGGGAAGACAAAGTGCCATGTTCAAGGGTGACTCTAAAAGTTACTTGCTAATGTTCTCAAAAACTACTTGGCTTGCTTCTTTCAATTTTTCCCCCATCCAGATAAACGAGTACCTCTTTTTTATTTAACGATCTCGAGGAGGGTAACACATGCTCGATATAAATCACCTTCGGTAAGTTCCTCTTCTTTTGTTTAAAGAATTGGAAGAAGTAAGGGTTCGGTCCCATATGGGCCTGTCGATGTTTTTTTAGCAAGTCCAAAGATAGAAAAATCGAAGGTTTTTCATGATTATAGAGTCTGGAAAAACACTTAAAAGAGAACTCTCTCAGTTCCTTTTTCGTAAAGTAGTTTGACGAGACCGGAAAAGAGATAAACTATCGCTCAACAGACATTTTCTTCAAATACTTTAACAAGCGTGAAGAGAACAAGGTCACTCAGAAATCTTTTCATGTTTAGAGAGTCTGAAAAGAACTTAAAGATGACTCTAGTGTTGTCCTTTTTCATAATGTTAGTCTCATGAGGTCGAAAAAGAGATAAATTATCACTCGAAAGACGCCCTTTCAAACCTTTGAACGAGTGGGAAAGGAACCAAGATCACTTAGCAATCTTTTCATGTTTAGAGAGTCTGAAAAGAGATTAAAGAAGACTCCAGGGGGTTCCTTTTTCATGTATCTATACAGGTCCGAAAAAGAGATAAAAGTCTACCTGGATGCATTCTCATGTATTTATGAGCGTGAGAAAGAACAAAGACTAAGCTCAGTATACCCCCAGCTTGACAGCTAGTGGCTTAACTCCAGAATGATCAGCAAAGGCTGGAGACATGCATGAAACCTATGAATAGATGTACTGATGTCGAACATGGAAGAAACCACTTGATTACCGGTCAATGATGTAAACCATTAACAAGCACGAAGGAAATCATCATTAATGTCAATGATTCCCAAGGTACCCTAGTACATTCCAACGAATGTGAATGGATGAGCTGAAGTCAAACATCCATGGAATCATTCGATCAGAGGTCAATGATGTAAACCCACTGTCGAATGTGAGGAGGCCTTCCATTAAGGCATGTAGGTCCCAAAGTACTAATTGCTTTCTAAGTCTAGTCCCTAGATAATGTGTTGAAGTCGAAAGGAATAGACTCGTCAAAGGAGGGCCTTGATGTATCCCCCATCAACAACACGAAATGGACACAGAGATGCAATTGGTAGATTAAATGAACATGGACTGATGCAGGTATTGAGACAAGATATTTGTGATGGTTGACTCTCGAGGCGGATACTTCCCTTGAACACTGAGGCACGACAGCAGAAACATGACATGGACCAAAACTTGATGATGTAGTGGATGTTGTGACTTTCGTCGGGTGACCCAAAGGAGTAAGAAAAACTCAGAGGATTGGTTCAGTGCAGAGGTTCAGCAGATTAAGATGTGTGTGAAGACAAAGTTTCGTGTTCAAGGGCGACTCTAAGAGTTACTTGGTAATGTTCTCAAAAATTGCTTGTCTTGCTTCTTTCAATTTTTCCCCCATCCAGATAGACGAGTACCTCTTTTTGATTTAACAAGCTTGAGGAGGGTAACACATGCTCGATATAACTCACCTTCAGTAAGTTCCTCTTCCTTTGTTTAACGAACTAGAAGAAGTAAGGGTTTGGTCCCATATGGGCATGTCGATTTTTGTTTAGAGAGTCCAAAGACAGAAAACTCGAAGGTTTTTCATGATTATAGAGTCTGGAAAAACACTTAAAAGAGAAAACTCTCAGTTCCTTTTTCATAAAGTAGTCTGATGAGACCGAAAAAGAGATAAACTATCGCTCAACGGACATTTTCTTCAAATACTTTAACGAGCGTGAAGAGAACAAGGTCGCTCGGAAATATTTTCATGTTTAGAGAGTCTGAAAAGAACTTAAAGATGACTCTAATGTTGTCCTTTTTCGTAATGTTAGTCTCATGAGGCCAAAAAAGAGATAAATTATCACTCGAAATATGCCCTTTCAAACCTTTTAACGAGTGGGAAAGGAAGCAAGATAACTCGGCAATCTTTTCATGTTTAGAGAGTCTGAAAAGAGCTTAAAGAAGACTCCAGGGGGTTCCTTTTTCATTTATCTATACAGGTCTAAAAAAGAGATAAAAGTCTACCTGGATGCATTCTCATGTATTTACGAGCACGAAAAAGAACAAAGACTAAGCTCGGTATGCCCCCAGCTTGACAGCTAGTGGCTTAACTCCAGAATGATCAGCAAAGGCTGGAGACATGCATGAAACTTATGAATAGATGTACTGATGTCAAACATGGCAGAAACCACTTGATTACCGGTCAATGATGTAAACCATTAACAAGCATGAGGGAAATCATCATTAATGTCAATGATTCCCAAGGTACCCTAGTACATTCCAACGAATGTGAATGGATGAGCTGAATTCAAACATCCATGGAATCATTCGATCAGAGGTCAATGATGTAAACTCATTGTCGAATGTGAGGAAGCCTGCCATTGAGGCATGTAGGTCCCAAAGTATTAATTGGTTTCTAAGTCTAGTCCCTGGATAATGTGTTGAAGTCGATAGGAATAGACTCATCGAAGGAGGGCCTTGATGTATCCCCCATCAACAACACGAAATAGACACAGAGATGTAATTGGTAGATTAAATGAACATGGAATGACACAGGTATTGAGACAAGATATTTGTGATGGTTGACTCTCGAGGCGTATATTTCCCTTGAACACTGAGGCACGACAGCAGAAACATGACATGGACCAAAACTTGATGATGCAGTGGATGCTGTGACTTTCGTCGGGTGACCCAAAGGAGTAATAAAAACTCAAAGGATCGGTTCAGTGCAGAGGTTCAGCGGATTAATATGTGTGTGAATACAAAGTGTCGTGTTCAAGGAAGACTCTAAGAGTTACTTGGTATTGTTCTCAAAAACTGTTTGGCTTGCTTCTTTCAATTTTTCCCCCATCCAGATAGACGAGTACCTCTTTTTTATTTAACGAGATTGAGGAGGGTAACACATGCTCGATATAACTCACCTTCGGTAAGTTCCTCTTCCTTTGTTTAACGAACTGGAAGAAGTAAGGGTTCGGTCCCATAAGGGCCTATCAATGTTTGTTTACCGAGTCCAAAGACAGAAAACTCGAAGGTTTTTCATGATTATAGAGTTTGGAAAAACACTTAAAAGAGAACTCTCTCAGTCCATTTTTTGTAAAGTAGTCTAACGAGACCGAAAAAGAGATAAACTATCTCTCAACAGATGTTTTCTTCAAATACTTTAATGAGCGTGAAGAGAACAAGGTCGCTCGACAATCTTTTCATGTTTAGAGAGTCTGAAAAGAACTTAAAGATGAATCCAATGTTGTCCTTTTTCGTAATGTTAGTCTCGTGAGGCCGAAAAAGAGATAAATTATCACTCGAAAGACGCCCTTTAAAACCTTTTAACGAGTGGGAAAGGAATCAAGATCACTCGGCAATCTTTTCATGTTTAGAGAGTCTGAAAAGAGCTTAAAGAAGACTCCAGGGGGTTCCTTTTTCATGTATCTATACAGGTCCGAAAAAGAGATAAAAGTCTACCCGGATGCATTCTCAAGTATTTACGAGCATGAGAAAGAACAAAGACTAAGCTTGGTATGCCCCCAGCTTGACAGCTAGTGGCTTAATTAAAAAATGATCAATAAAGTCTGGAGACATGCCCCCCAAGCTTCAATTCATTCACCGACTTTGAGGTTGTCACCAATTTATCTAGTAGATGAGAAAAAGGAGAAGGGTGGATGAAAAGAAGGTTCAAGAGAGGTGACTATTTCATTTTTTAATGAGCTTGACACAGGAAAAGAACTATGCTCAGGGCATCTGTTTCATTGTTTAATGATCTTGCCACAGAGAAGAAAAACTATGCTCATGACTTCTTCTTGATCATGGCTTCCAAGAGGATAATGCTCTGGAAGGATACCATGTCAAGGGGAAAAACTCGGTCATGGCCTCCAGGAGATCTTCGCTAGATGGAAGATAATTACTTGGGAAGGAACACATGTCAAGGGTTGTGATAGGAGTAAGAAGATCAGGCTCCAATAATCCTATCGAAGAAATCACCATGTCCACTACCGGATCCAAATCATTGGAAGTTGAAAGCATGGGAGACGATGGAAAATCAACATCAGGAGGGGAGATAGACTGTAAATCTACCCGAATTTCTTCACGAGGGGGAATAAAAGAGGATCGGTGACTGTTATTATCCCGAGGTAACTTGTCAATGTGAAAAATTTCCGGAATAGATTCATCTGAGGAAAAAGTTGGGGAAAGGTAGTCGATCATAGACGACAAGGAAATTAACTGTGATTGCATCAAGGAAACGTTAGGCACCAATAGATGTTGGTCATCCAATGAGGGAGAAGCATATTGGGTAGAAACGTATGATCTTTCGGCTGGACTAAGTGGCACAGTGTCACCTAGTGCATCGAATTCCAATGGATAAGATACAATCCAAGGGTCAGATGATTCCAAATATTGATAAGCCACGGTCAAAATCATATTGATGGTGGAAATATGATGTGTAGTCGGTGGAAGTGGTGTAGGGAAGGCACCCATGAGGCTAGAATATTTCAGCAAGCCAACACCAACGCTTTCATACATGATCTTGTGGTCTCCCAAGAAAGGAATATTGTTGGTAGTGGGAGCGTGTTATAACCCTAAAATGCACCACACAGGCTTACCTGGCATCAGGCCAACTCATACCTCTTCCTAGCCAAAGCCATGCTGAATAAAACCTTGAAAAACCACTTAAAACAAGCAATCCGCACCCTAACCTCTCACTGGGCGCGGGGGACCACTTGCTGAACTTCTACTGCACGTAGGTATCTGCGGGCTAACCCACTACAGCCCGCGGGTACCTAACAAAGCAAAAAATCAGGAAAGTTTCCACCGGGACACGAGGCTTTTTGTCAGTTAACTGGAACTCTTCGCCATGCATGGCCGAGAGTTCGCCTAAAACCCTAGCTCCTTCTAGCCTATAAAAGGAGGGGTAGGGGTACTATTCAAAGGAGGAAAAATCATAGCAAAGAAACTCTGCCAAAATTGCCAAGTCCATTATTGTCCCAACCCTTTAGCCTTTCCTCAAGCTTTAGGAGAAGTTCAAGCACAGCAGTTAGAGGACAAAGAAGAGGAAGAGCCCAGGATCAGGATCGTGGAACGGTGGCCGGTCTCAGAAATCATTGTAAGTTGGTTCATATTGAGGTTAATGAAAAAGATATTTTTCCCGTCCCGAATACATGAGTCTTATCTATGTTATTTGATTTGTGTTTAATCTCTAACCCTATAATAGATCAGTAGCATGCATGCATAGTTTGTCTTGATTGCAGGGAAGATTTTTGGAAGGAGCAGCAGCAGCAAGGGGATAAAAGCTCAACGGAGGATCTACTTCAACCGTCGGAAAAAGGTTGGTTTATTCTTCTCATGTTTGCCTAATAAAAAAGGGGTTTCAGATTCGGGTAGGAGGTTAAAAGTAGCTTAGGAAGGGTCATGATCAGCATGCAATCTTAGAGCCCTAGCTTGCTAGTCCGTAGGGTAGAATACCCCACAACAGAATTGGCGACTCCACTGGGGATATCTTACTCTTAGGGTTTCCAGATTTGGTTAAAGATCTTTTGGGTAGATCAAAGAAGTAGAGATTTATTTTCTTTGCTTATTTTGTTTTCTGTTAGTCAAAATCTAGCAGGGAACCTGTTCATCAATACCAGTTTTCCTTGACTGACGCTTGACATTTAGTCTCGGGACACACAGAGGTACCCGCGGCCTGCAAGAGGCCTGCATGCGGGTAACCCGCGCCCTAACTGTCTACAGCACGCGGGTATCCGCGGGCTATAGTAG
>ML777033.1:282416-308881 GCA_009831015.1 Picea engelmannii | reverse complement strand
TCCTCCCTTGTAACGTAATATTCCTTTATTCTTTTTTCCAAATCAACAAAAAGAACAAAAAAATCAAATATACCCCAAAAAGAGGATGGGAAAAGTATTTTCTTTATTGGCAGCATTATGAGTTGCCCTTGGATAAAGCACATTTGTCCATTTGATTCATCAGACTATGGGATGTAGTACGACCTTAGGAAGATTTTCTCGTTACAGAGTTGTGTCCTCCACCGTTTGGTTACTCTTCCAAACCTATGGAGAGTTTGCGTCGCCTCCTGCTTCGTAGACTTATGATTAACAGATATGCTGCCTGAGTCTTATCACTTGTCTTGCTATTATCCAAGGGAAGTTTTTTACTTAGCCTGAGTCGGCCACTCTGCAATATGTCTCTTGTCCGCATACCCGGCCATCCTGAACGTCTAATCAAGTCTTTGCTCGAAATCACTGAAGCCTTCAGTCCGATCATCAAGATTATCAAGTCCATAACCCACGAGCCGTCGAAGACCTCTGGGTAGCGCAGTCGTACATTCATATTACACTCCTACCCGAGTTTAGAAGATTTTGAAGTTGTTTCTCGAGCTCTGAAGTACAGCCATCAGGCCAAATCAGCTTCTGAGAGATGGATACTTTCTTTGTATATCTTTCTGATTTCGAGATGTAGCTCCGCCGTGTATTGTTCGCGGCTACTCTTAGTTATTTGACATGGATCTATAGTGTATTTGATTGGTAGCCATGATTCTGATTTATCCTGAGCATGGGTATGCCCGCCTCGGTGAGACATTTGATATTTTTTGCAGACGACACCTTCTGATTCCTAATTCCTGGGCTCACTCATTCAGCATATCAGTATAGATTGGTAAAGAATTGGTAATGTATTTCGGCCATCAGATGCTCTTTTGACCTCACACATTAGGGGGCATCTGTTATAACCCTAAAATGCACCACACAGGCTTACCTGGCATCAGGCCAACTCATACCTCTTCCTAGCCAAAGCCATGCTGAATAAAACCTTGAAAAACCACTTAAAACAAGCAATCCGTGCCCTAACCTCTCACTGGGCGTGAGGGACCACTTGCTGACCTTCTACTGCACGCGGGTATCCGCGGGCTAACCCACTACAGCCCGCGGGTACCTAACAAAGCAAAAAATCAGGAAAGTTTCCGCCAGGACAGGAGGCTTTTTGTCAGTTAACTTGAAATCTTCGCCATGCATGGCCGAGAGTTCGCCTAAAACCCTAGCTCCTTCTAGCCTATAAAAGGAGGAGTAGGGGTACTATTCAAAGGAGGAAAAATCATAGCAAAGAAACTCTGCCAAAATTGCCAAGTCCATTATTGTCCCAACCCTTTAGCCTTTCCTCAAGCTTTAGGAGAAGTTCAAGCACAACAGTTAGAGGACAAAGAAGAGGAAGAGCCCAGGATCAGGATTGTGGAACAGTGGCCGGTCTCAGAAATCATTGTAAGTTGGTTCATATTGAGGTTAATGAAAAAGATATTTTTCCTGTCCCGAATACATGAGTCTTATCTATGTTATTTGATTTGTGTTTAATCTCTAACCCTATAATAGATCAATAGCACGCATGCATAGTTTGTCTTGATTGCAGGGAAGCTTTTTGGAAGGAGCAGCAGCAGCAAGGGGATAAAATCTCAACGGAGGATCTACTTCAACCGTCAGAAAAAGGTTCGTTTATTCTTCTCATGTTTGCCTAAGAAAAAAGGGGTTTCAGATTCGGGTAGGAGGTTAAAAGTAGCTTAGGAAGGGTCATGATCTGCATGCAAGCTTAGAGCCCTATCTTGCTAGTCTGTAGGGTAGAATACCCCACAACAGAACGTGAGCATCAGTCATGCAGAAATCCAACTAATCAACAGTGACAATTTTTCCCTGATGAGGAAATTGGACACATCGAAAAACTGACGAGGCAACGATAGTCATAGCATAAAACCAACTTCTTCCAAGTAATAAGTTGTAATCGAGGGGAGCATCGACCACCTCGACATCAACAGTAACAGTTTTTCCACCCAATTGGATGGGTAGGGACTGTAAAATCCCATGGGGATGAAAACCTCACCTATCGAAGGTGCGTAACATGGTTGGGGATTTGTTGAGTGCTGGTAATTTTAAACCTTTCCAACATGCCAAAGACATGACACAAGTAGAGGCTCCCTCATCCAGAATAGTTCGGTGGATTTGTTGGTTGTGAACAACAACATAAACTTGGAAAGCAAGTTGGTGGGAGAGTCGAGATGCATAATTATCTAGGTTAAACATTATATGGTTGGACGAATCAGGATCAACAACACCAAGAGAGGACAATAGCGTTCTACGTTGACTAGGGCAGTGTTGTAGAACTTCTAACACGGACATAGTGCACGGTGCTTGAGCCAAATCTTCAACAATGTTGTAGTTCTGGGCGGCATGTGAACTAGGATTAAATGTAGCTTTATGTATAGTGCTCTTAGGAGGGCATAAGATAGAGTCGAACATGGGTTTCTCAATCTGAAGTGGTCCAGATGGAGGATTAATCGATGGAGAACTAACGGAGGACGATGATGGATCCGATAAATTACTAGTACCATTAGTGTCTTTTCCTTTGTCAAGGTTACCTAGTGTGTCGTATGTCTTAGAGAGAGTGGTCAAATTGATCCCATTAAACATATAAATATGTGCACTCGACGAGGCCTCATCATGAGGACCGCTAGAACTACCCCCAGGAGAGGGGGTTTGAGCAACCATGGATTGCTGCTGTGGAAAAGGCTGAGTAAGAACAGTGGGTAGTGACTTTCCTTGGAAAATTTTGGCCACTTCATTGCGAGAGATCGGGGGTAACAATGATTTAGTAAACCATTCCGCCAATAGTATGTCAGGAATGACTGCCTTGATCATCCTTCATCGTCACCTCCACTCATGAATATGGTCAGAGATATGCACGGATTTAGTTTGACGAAGGGAGGTCAAGATTTCAGTACCCATCTTGTAGCGAATAGGCAGTTGAAAGTGCGTGAGGAAAGACATGGCAAGGGAATTGAAATCATGAAAAGAAGCATGTGGTAGTTCAATATACCACTTTGTTGCCGAGCCGGTAAGTGTTCACTGGAAAATACGCAAATGTACAGAATCATCCATGAGGGAGTTTGATGAACACCACAAATGGAAATTCATCACATGGTTGTTCGGATCTTCGCCAAGGTTTCCGTCAAATTTCGGAATATCAGAAGGAAGTTTAGCTAGAATGACTAGCCAAACCGGTGAATTAAAAATAGGATCATTAGTGAACCGAGACAAGTCTAGGAGATCCAGATTCGCAAGGAAAGGTAGTTGTCAATTAATTTGCGAATGATACTGGTGTGGCATAGGAACACCAGTAAGACCATAAACTAGGTTAGGTGGATATTTCTAACCAGTAGGTCCTCCTACATATGGTTGTTGTTGGCCAGGATAAACAGGATTCGATGGTGGATGAGAAACATTTTCATAACCCGATGGGTTCTGAGCATTATAGGCTGGGTGATTTGCTTGCCCATGAGGAGGATAAACATTTTTCCCTTGAGAATGGTAATTAGTATATCCCGAAGGTCCATACACATTAGACTCATGAGGAGGATAAGACTGTGGTCCCAGAGATCTCCAAGTGGTGTTTGGGATGCCGCCCAGATAAGATTGTGCGTAAGATGTTCCGGAAGAAACAGGATTGGATACTTCTCCTAGTGGGTTATTATACGAGTGCCCCCCAACGTGGGGTTGAGTAAAAGTGTCTCCTGAAGATACTCCCCAGGATTGTGAAGGGTTTCCAGCAAATGAAGGTTGCCCCCCTGCCAGTGGTGGATTTACGACCGGGGTATGACTGGCAAATGGAGGTTTCCCTCCAGGAGAAGCATGAAAAGGGGGTTGTCCCCTGGGAGAGGTAGGCCCACCATGGAAAGGTAGTCCTCCAGGAGGGAAAGGTTCATTGGATGGTAGTTTCCCTCTAGCCGGTTGTGCTTGGCTAGCAGGGGTCTACATTCTCGGGTGAGAAGATGTCCTAGCACGATCGTGTGGAACATGTGGGGTTGTGGAGTAAAAGCTTGTAGAAACGGGGGTAGAGATTGAAGTGCTTTGGAGATGAGTAGAGGTGATAAGTCCAGCATTAAGATAGACTTGTGTTGGTGTAATAGTAGTGTTAATAACCTAATTGACTGGGTGATTCATGGTTTGACTGGATGGTCCTGTTTCACTAGGAGGTTCATGAGGATGAAAAGGCCATCGAAAAGATTTGAAATGTTCATAGAGATCATGTCTCGATGAATTCCTCCATACAAAACGAGCAGGTGTGGGATTGGTATCTACTACGGTGCTAGGACAAACAGGAGTCCTATACTATTCACCAAATATTAGTTCTATGGATCCCATATATGTTTCGATAAAGATCCTCTCCAGTAATCATGGGATCTCTTCATCTATGACATTCCCAAGGGATTCTAAACAAACCAAAAGTGGTTCGAGAGGAGTTACCGACACATATTTAGTGGGATTTTCAATCGTGACCAAAGTGCCTTCTGAGTTATCTAACGGAGGAGCAATAACACTTCCAGCGTCGGATTGATTTTCTACCTCTCTACGGTAATTGTCTTCTGGAGGGTTAGGAGGTAAGGATTGATAGCCTTCTAGAGGCAGCCCTTGCATCCTACTTGATCGACGAAGACCTTTATTGTCTACAGGCTCAATTGTGGAGAATAACAGAACACACTGAAAATCTAGGGCCAACTAACAAAAAGAAACAGCATACGCTAATAAAATCTAGGAATCAACCAAGCAGACAAAACTTCTCTCGATGATCGTACTAGTTGGTGATGAAATCCAACGTCATGTGATCAAGTCAAGAAGGGGCTAGGATATGGTGGAACAGTTACAATGGTGACTTGCTTAACGGACTTTCACCTTGGTGCAAGCTTCCACGCAGTAATTGTGGATTTACCCTCCAAGGAGCCTGAGTGAGTTTGACCAATGTTTTTTCTAGGTACAGTGAGACTTCCCTTCACCGTCACCTTGTGTAAGTACCTAAAGATTATGGCAACTAAAGACACCAATTCGTAGTGAATCCCTGGGCGGGTACAGTCGACAGTCCAATCTGAAATGTATGGGCAGGATAACAAGTCTGGAATCAACTCAAGAGGCTCCCACACATAATCGTGGGTATACCTCCAAGTGATCCCCAATATATGATCTGACCACTACAAACAGTTTAACCACGGAGGGATAATCTTTGTAATTCACCCGAATGCGAGCTCGTGCGTAACCGTTGTGTGAGAGAGGGATCCCAGAAAACCAATATTACAACAATTGGATTTGACTCTCCCTAGATCAAGATGCTAATGTTTGTTTTGAAAACTTTGGAGAGTTGTACTCACAGCCTAATCCAAAGTGCTAACCCTAGTCTATTGTTGGTGGAAGATCCTAAAAACAAAAATTGTTCTAGATAGTTTTTAATTAGCATTCGTTTTACAGTTGTTCTTTACTCAAAGGGTGTAGGAAAGTGAAACCGATGGAATGATGACTCAATTCCCAAAAATATTCATGAAATATGATAAGCAATCGTTTCTTTTCAATGAATGCCTATTTAAGGGAAAGTGAAAGAGTCATTTTCACTATCAAACACTAATATGAAATGTCCTTAATCAATTGGTTCTCAGTCGAATCCAATGCAATGCCAAAAAAAAATCAAAAACGCCTTCTAATATACCAACCAATCACAAAAATGTATATTTGTCATTTGTATGCGAATGATGATTAATTCAATGCAAGAAACTTCTCTTGCTAACTACCCTTTCAGATCAAGGAGATTCGGACAAGTATAAGCAGATTTCGCACAAATGACACACACCCTCTTGCTATGATTGAAACAAGAAGCAATCAGAAAACAAAATGTAACAAAGAAAAATCAAACAATTCACACAAAAGAGAGATGTTTAAGAACGATGACCTCAAAGAACCAAATAACATGATTCACAGATTGTTGATGCCCTTCACCATAGTCCCCGCTTAGTCGGATAGGAGAGAAAAAGCAGTGGATTGATTCCAAGTTCTCAATAGCAGAAAAACTCAAAAATAAGGAAGAAGGCCACAAAATATGAACAACAAGGTGCTTATTCCTCAGAAGGAAGGATGTCAAAGTTCAATAGGAAGAAGCATTGAATCACAAAGAATCTTAGCAAGTGAAAAAACATGGTCTGTACCTCAGCAAAGACAATTTTGGAAGGTATTTTTGCAAAGGAGGGGATGGCGCTCTGGTGTAAGGGACACCAGAGCATTATAAATCTCTTTCTAAGACCTTTAGGGAGTGTTCTCACTGGGCTAACATAGGCACAGGGGCGCCAGGCTTCAAAAACTCAGAAAAGTGTCTAAAAACCCAAAATTTCAGTCAAACTTTGACAATCAAGATGAATGTGATGGGGTAAAGAGTCAATCATCATATGAAATAAAACATATGGGGTGAACAAGGTCTGAAAACAACAAAGGGTAAGACAAGGTCTATGAGGAAGACCAAAACTGAAAAGTTTTGATTCATCCCCAATGGAGTCGCCAATTTCTATTGAAGGAAAATCTCCCTGCGGACAGGTAGATCTCCTCTTGAGAGATAGACTCTTAACTCTTAATATAGAAGATGCTTATCATGGTCACTAACTTCCTTTCATATCTATATAAACTAATGTGTGTGGAGGAAGGAGGAAATAAGTACCTTTTACCGGTGTTTGTCCCTGCGCGGTCCGAATTGAGCTCCAATCTTTTGCTCCCTTTCACCATGAGAGGGCTTGCTTATATAGGTTTAGAGAGGTCCAACCGCTTGAGATATATTTGGGGTAAGTTGAGGATTTTCCTCCTTCAGTTAGGGATCTTCCCTAATATCATGGCTTGACCAAGGATTCGAATCCAACTGCCTTCAGATATTGAGAGAATCTTTCCCTCGTTCTTTTCAACAAACCAATTTTTGCCTAGAATAGGTAGCTCTCCCCCAAAAGGGGCATCAGAGTGCTATAACGCTCCCTAACAATGCATAGGGGGGTGACAACACTCCTAACAGTAGCAACTCTCCTTAAAAAGGGCAGACAGAGCATTATAACGCTCCCTAAGAGTGTATAGGGGAGCGCCAGCACTCCTAACAGTGGTATAGGGGAGCGTTCTCCTTTGAAACTCAATTTTTAGTTCTTCTTTTAAATGGCAAGAGGTTCATAAACCTGTTAACCCATTCCTCTTCTTCCAAATCAAATGTTTGAGGTGTTTCAAGTGTCCTTCTGAGGTCGTTATAAGCATGACATAGGAATTATGGAAGTATGCATTTTTTGGACATTTGTGACACTTGCAACCAAAATGCGACACTTGCGACACTTGTAATGACGACACTTGCGACACTATCGAAGTGAGTAATTTTGATGTGTAACAATATTCATAAAAATGAAGGTTTTGATGTATTTACAGCCCAAACCACCATTTTTTTCATCCTGAACCTAAATCCAATGCAACCAACTCAATAAACATGTATGCTAGATTTGTCACTCATGCCCAAAAAAAAATGAAATCAAAATAATGTGTGCACGCTTTAGGAATGTGCATGTGTTCCTAGAGCATATGCACACTCTGTTACTAAGACAACATCCTTGTGAAATGACCCCCACTAAATCCTTGTGAACCTCCCAAAAATTTTGGTTGGGGCCTCCCCCCATTATGACCCCCCTCGTGCAACAGTCAATGTATACATATCATTTCCAAGACCCAAGGACACATGCCAACTATTCAAAACCAACTAGTGGCACTGACATCCCCAACCATAGGCCAAGGCTATGAACAACACCTTGAACTCATGCATCCAAGGCCACAAACAACACCTTGAACTCACATAAAATATTCAACCATGAACAACACCTTGAACCCACACACATGACCTCCCAAGTCTATCCTTTACCTCTTAGTCGGCATATTAACACCATTAGGGTTTTTGGAGAAGTAGGTATGAATATAAAGACTTGGACCAAGGTCAAGTGATGAAACTTTCTCATTATTCCTAAAAAGTAGCCTACAATGCTTAATATCCATCAATGAGTTCTCAAAATGATCTAGGTGGATATTGGTGGCCACCCACCTATTCCAATAATTAAAAATGGTTCCAAATATTGGTAGTTTTTCTACAATTTTTTGGGTCCCAAACTTTCGGGGTCATTTTGAGGCCCTAATTGATGTTTGTTTGACATGGAAGTACCTAATAAATGGCCAAAGGCATGTATTGGCCCATTTAGAATATGTAATTCTCAGTTATACCTTTCCAACATGCTACCGAGAGCCCCAAACGTATATCGTATGCAAAAGTAATGCCCTGGAAAAGTTGATGTATCAACAAACCACATCGGGGCCCACAAACCTTTTCACATTTCATCTTCTAGGATTAGGTTTTTGGATTTTTATGGTTTTCTCATTGATTCTTTTCAACATCTTTGTAATCAACTTCTTACGAATGATCCTTCACCATTCAAGCTAGTTTGTGTGCCTTGCACTTTACAATCTTTTGTATTCCATTCATTAATAAAATATGGATTTAACCATATTTATGTGTTCTATACTATATTTTCATTCATATATTATTTTGTTCTCAATATAATCTAGATCAGTGGTATTAGAGAAATCTTCTCTTTCTTATTTATCAGTGCATGCTCTCGATGAGGTTAGTCTATCGTGAGTTGGATATTGAACTGCTTGAGCTTGGGGAAGAACACTCCCATCAGCCCAAACAACCTCCCATGGTAGAAGAAAAGAGATACAACAAAGTAGGAGATCCTAAAAAAATTCTGCTTGAGGAAGCCCTCATGCGATAGAGGAACGAGATGATGGATAATTTCATCTAGATCCTTCAACAAATTCCAACAACAACAAAAGATCCTTCAACCAGTAGTCACTTTGGAGATGCGACACCCTTCAAGGCACAAGTTAACTTTGATATTCCTTTAGATAGTTGTTTACGCTTTGGAAAAATGGTTAAGTCTGTTAGAGGGTTATTTCTCTATCCAATTTTTTTCCAACAGTGAAAATATCACCTTCACGCTCCTTAAATATTTTCCCCATGTTAGATATTGGTGGAAAACTTACTATGAGAACCATGCTGGAGATGAGTCTACAATTTTTGGTCCAAAACCCACTTGTGTTGCTTTTGTTGATGCCCTCAAAGAAAAATACTACCATGTTGGAAACTGCGATGACCATTACACGATATGGACAACTCTGGGTCAAGAGAGAGAAATGGAAAACTCTGTGTCAGGAGAGAGACCATACGATGCCATATTACACCAACATCTTCCATACCTTATGCACAAATATGGGTATTAAAGACTCCTATCAACACCTAGTTTTGAATTACCACAATGGACTACATAGGTACATCCAAACAGATATGGAGTTCCTGAATATATTCTCATTGGGAAATTCTTATCGATATGTTGTCAAGATTGAAAAAAAGTTCAAGAAAAAGAATAAGAAAGATTTCAGTTCTACAAAACCATTGTAGAAGAAGAATGGTAGAGGTGGCCCTAACTCCCAAAACAAAGGACAAATAAAGAATCATTAACCCTAGGAAAACCAATCCAAACCAAAAGCAAAGAAGGGTAATGAGAAGTCGAATAAGGAAACTAAAAAGTAGTGTGAGTTCCACAAAATACCTTGGCACAACATTGTTGAATGCCACTCCAAACAGTCATTGGTGGTTGAAATGAAAGACTTAGATTTGAATGTCAGCTCAGACTCTAATTCAGAATCAGATGGGGGAAAATAGATCATTGACATGGAACCTAGTGTCACCATCGCTACCACAAAGGTCTAGCCAAAGGAACAAGAGGATATTGAAGAAGGGGAGAACCTGTTCCACTCACAAATGTGGGTGAAGGGGGGCCCACTCCATTTAATTGTTGAAAATGGCAGCTAGAAGAACCTAATATCAGCAGAGTTCATCAAGATGTTGAACCTGACAATAAAAATCCACCCTTATCCATACACCATTAGTTGTCTTAGACAAGAATGACATTGTTGGAATACTGAGGGGGGGGGGCGTGAATCAATATGAGGAATTTTTGCCACTTTCGATCACAATATATAAATTTCAATTTTATTAACAGTATTCAATAGTTTATCACTTATTCATTCAGTATATTATTGCATCATAAAAAGTATCGTTCATCAGTGCATAATAAACAACCATAGATACATGGTACACTAGAATTTACATGGAAACCCAAATGGGAGAAGACCACATAATGATTTCTTATATATATCAATATTACAATCATAGGAAGCACCAACTTCCCAATTCTCTAGCACCAACTAGAAGGAGGTTTCAACCCCCTATTTACAGGATCCAACCTAAAGGACGCTAAAACTCCATGAATTCTTCAACTACAAATGGAAGGAGGATCCAACCTGAAGGAAGCTCCAACTCCTTGTATTCTATGGCTCCAAATGGAAGGAGGATACAAACCCCTGATTTGCAAGCTCCAACCTGAAGGAAGCTCCAACTCCCTATATTCTACGACACCAACCAGAAGGATGATACAACCCCCTTTCCCTCCCCTATCCTTCCTCCCTAAAATATAAGTGTAGACTCAAATTGTCACTACCATTGATGAACCTGTAACTACAACTGTCACCGATACATCAACCTATCACTGTCATTGTCACATCAACTTGTCACAGTTCCTTTGCTACCTCAGACTCGCTATCGTAGACTCACCAATAGATCCCTTGCTCACATAGAATATATTCAATAAAATTTTATGTGTAAGTGTACTTATGAGAGACTTATTCAAGTGTATTTATACTTTTTCAAAGTAATTTGTTCTTTAACTTTAGGGGAAACCTATTCTTTCTTGTTACAACCACTTTACCATTTAATTGATGATTTGCAACCATTTAGGGATTCTTAACCATTGTTTGGGGCTTCTAACTTCAAGAGAGCATATCTCCTCAATTGTGAGGAACTACGAGGTGTACCACCTACTAATGGAAATTAAACGATGGGGATTATCCATCTATGAGGGTGTTACCTACATTTACATTATCCTTCATGTCCTTATTCCTCAAACAAATTCGGTATTCATGACCATGACTCTGGGGATTCTTTTAGACTTCTTCAAATTGTAATATTCCAAATATAAAAGGTATGCAAAACAGAAATAAAATGCTAGAAATGGTAGATGAACAACGATATAACCATAAAAACACCACAATAATACCAAAATAACACCAGAAAGAGCACTTTGATTTCTGAGAGCAATGTCCACTTGCCTCTTCGAGGGGGAAACCTCCAACAGAGAAAATCTATATTAAAATAATATCCAAGACCAAATTTCTCATACCCTCAACTCCTGTTTTTACTAAATGTGTCTATCAAAAGAACCATCTAGAGGAAGATCCTTCTAGAAGCGAAAGCTTCTATTAGGTCTTCTTAGATTCGACTTATTCTTCCTTATTGATAGTTCTTATTAATATTGACCTTTATTACATCAGAATATATTATTCTACCTACTTGGGGGGTTAGGTCCCTAACATGTCCTCCCCCTTAAAAATATCCTTTTCCTCAAGGCTTGAGATGTGGAAATTGTTGCAGAATGGTAGTCGGTTCCCAAGTGGCATATGTTGGGGTTGTATCTTTCCACTAGACTAGCACTTCCTTGATGGTTTATTGACACAGGCGATGCTCATGCTGGTCCAAAGCTTCTTGTGGTTGTATCCAAATGGATCCTTCTTCGTCCAACTTGGGAAGGTTGGTTTGAGTTTGGCACTTAGTTCCAATCACCTTCTTTAAGCAGGAAACATGAAAAACAGGATGTAGGTTATAATGACTAGGCAAAGTTAACTGATAGGCCACCTATCCCATACGCTTGAGAATGGTATAAGGACCATAAAATTTGGGTTCCAGTTTCTGACAATGATCTGCCTTGAGGGAATTTTAATTGTAAGGTTGCAAAAGAAGAAACAGTTGTTCCCCTTCCGCAAATTGATGTTTAGAGCGACCTTGATTTTCTTGTTGCTTCATGTGATTTTGGGCCATGACCAAATTCTCTTTGAGGGTACAGAGAATAGCCTCTCGAACTGTAAGCGTTTGGTCAACCACATGGACCTTCGAGAAACCTTGAAAATATGAGAGAACTGAAGGTGGATTTTGTCCATATACCACTTCAAAAGGAGTCATGCGGGTAGTTGTATGGTATCAAGTGTTGTACCACCATTTATCTAGTGGTAACCATTAATCCGCTAATTTTTCTTTTCCGAGGAAAAACACCTCAAATATGTTTCCAAACACTTGTTGACAAATTCAGTTTGGCCATCAGTCTGGGGATGATAAGTTGTGCTGAGATGTAATTGGGTGCCTTGTAGCTTGAACAATTCTTGCCAAAAAACACTGGTGAAAGTTGGGTCGCGATCAGAAACAATAAAATGTGGCATGCCATGAAGATTGAAGACCTGATCCATGAAAAGTTGAGCCACATTGGATGTTGTAAATGAGTGTTGAAGAGAACATAAATGAGCATACTTGGAAAGATGATCAACTACCACCGTGATGACTTATTTATTTCCCGATTTAGGTAAGCCTACAATAAAATCCATAGAGATATCGCTCCAAATAGCATATGGAATCAGAAGTGGTTGTAGTGTGACAGGATATTTGACTGTTTCTCCCTTGTTGTGTTGACACACATCACATTCAGCCACAAAATTACAAGCACCCTGTTTCATACCATCCCAAAAAAAAGAACGTTTGACCCTGTCATAGGTTTTGGTAAACCTGGAGTGCCTAGTTGTGGGTGTAGCATGAAGCTAAGAAAGTACCGTGGATTCAAGTTTTGATTTTTTACTTAAATACAAATGGCCTTTGTATCAAAGCTCATCATGGAGCCAAGAGTACCCTGGGAAAACTAGAGAATTGGACTGCAATTGGTGTATCAGATGTGAACTTTTGGGATCGTGTAGCCATTCCTAGTGAATGGCTTGGAGCCAATCTGGTACAATGAAGGAGAGATAAAAAAGGGACCCTTCATCTTCATATTTTTGGGAAAGTGCATCTGCAACCACATTATCTTTGCCTTTCTTGTAAATGATCTCATAATCATATCCAAAGAGCTTAGTCACCCATTTTTGTTTCTCTGGGGAGGAAATGCAGTGTTCCATAAAATACTTGAGGCTTTGATTATCTGTCTTAATTTGGAGGCGTTGCCCAAATATATGAGGGCGCCAAAGATCAACGACATGCAGAATAGCCAACATTTCCTTTTCATATATTGATTTGCCCAAATTTCGTTCAAACAATTGTTTGTTGGTTAAGGCCAAAGGTTGACGCTCTTGCATAAGGACAACGTCAATTCCTTTCCCTGAAGCATCACATTTCAGGACAAAGGTCTTTATGAAATCAGGAAGGGCCAAGACTGGAGTGGTGCACATGGACATCTTCAAGGTTTGAAAAGCTTGAGCTGCTATTGGAGTCCAAGTGAAAGAATTATTTTTAAGGAGTGAAGTGAGAGGTGCCACAATATTTCAATAATTCTTAACAAACTTACGATAATAACTTGTTAAGCCTAGAAATCCACACAAGATTTTGAGAGTCTTTGGGTGAGGCAAGTATTGCATAGCTTCAATATTTTTAGGATCCACCCTGACACCATCCTTGCCAACAAGATGACCCAAGTACTCGACTTCCGAGGTGCCAAAAGCACATTTAGATTGTTTCAGGAAAAGTTGGTGTTGAGAGAGTATATGGAGAACTCGATCCACATGAGCAAGATGGTATGTCCAAGTTATACTATAGATGAGGATATCATCAAATAAAACTAATACGAAATGACGGAGAAAAGGACGAAAGACATGATTCATGAGGCTTTGGAAAGTGGAGGGAGCATTACACAAGCCAAAGGGCATGACCAAAAACTCATAGTGGCCCTCATGAGTTCTAAAGGAAGTCTTAGGAATGTCTGCCTCTTTCATACGGATCTAGTGGTAGCCAAAACGAAGATCAAGTTTAGTAAAGAATTGGGCGCCACTCAATTCATCCAAGAGGTCATCAATGACAGGAATGAGAATTGTTTCTTTAATGGTGAGTTTGTTGAGGGCGTGGAAGTTAGGACACATGCACCAAGAACCTTCTTTCTTAAGGACCATGACCACATGAGAATACTAGAGGCTCGTACTAGGGCGAATAATAGTTGCGTTAAGCAATTCTTGAACCATTTTCTCAATTTCATTTTTTTGGGAAAAGGGATGATGATAGGGACGGATATTGGGAGGAAGGCTTCCTAGTACATGGGGAATGGAATGATCATGAACACCACAGGAAGGAGGGAGTCCTTGGGGAGTGGAAAAAACCACTTGATGTTTAGAGAGGATAGATTGGAGGTCCTGTGGCACAGGGGGTGCCTCAGTTGCTTGTATGGCATGGAGTTTGGCAATGATGCAAGAGCATCACTCTCACGCCAGTCATGCACCAGCCAGCCTGCCCACATCAACGCACACATTCAATGAGGAGAAGAGGCACCAACCCTCTCACATTTTAAATTTTGAATGTAAATGTAATTAAATGCATGTAAGTCCGTTGAGCCATGAAGCCGTGCCTTTGCGCAGGCATAGTTGTAGATAGCCTTGAATGGTTGTAAGGATGAATCTAGCTCCGATTCAGACTAGGTAGCCATTTATTCGTAATTCAATGTAGATTGAATAGGTAGGTGAGGATGGAGGGAAGATCTCAAAGAGCCCCCTCATGAAAAAGATCTTTTTGATATTG
The DNA here is from genome assembly GCA_009831015.1 of Picea engelmannii. NCBI lineage: Eukaryota > Viridiplantae > Streptophyta > Pinopsida > Pinales > Pinaceae > Picea > Picea engelmannii. Next base: position 294,114 of record ML777033.1, on the reverse strand, counting down.
TTTGAAGTAAGTAGAGGTAACAAGAGAATAGATAAGAGAGTAGAGAAGGAAGGAGAGCCAAGACTCCGTTGCAGTCCAAGCTCAAACACATTGTAAAGAGGCATTTTCAAATTAATACAATCAGAGCAGTTTTTCCTGCATGTTATTTGTGTATGATGGATGTTTTCATGTGTGTATTGAGGATATGCTGTAGATGTATGTTAGGTATGCATTTTCAGGGACAGATAGATTATGTTATCTATGGGTTCTTTGATTTCATATTTGGTGATCTTTGAGGCTTCATACTAGGAGGGTGTGACAGAACACTGCGGGTTCTGATAGTCAGTGCTTAGAGAGTACATCCAATTCTGCGGAATTTGGACAAAGACGTGCTAGGAGGGCACACCAACTGAAATAATTGACTCAGAGGAAGACCTCAAGGTTCCTGAATACCTTGAAGGCAAGACTGTGTAGAGGAGGACACAGTAGAAGACAAAATATCTGAGGAGTTCTGTAGAGCTCTGCCAAGAGGGAATTGAGCAGGTGAATAGAGTGCACAGAGGAACTCTGTTGAGTTCAAGAGGAAGATATAACTACTGAGGGTTCTATAGAGATCTTCCAGGAGGGCATTGAGCATAGGCACAGAGTGCTGAAGATGAACTCTGCTATGAGTTCATAGAGAAACAAAATCACTGAGGATTCTGGACACTCTGCCAGGAGGGCATTGAGCAGTTGCCAGAGCGAACAGAGAGAACTCTTTTGAGTTTTGGAATAGAAGAAGAGTCCAAGGAAGGATCTTCACAGGGTTGTTGAATACCCAGCAGACTCAACAAGAAGTTGCTTGAGCAAGAGAGTGCCAGGAGGGCATCAGATTCTCCATCTGAGGGAGAAAGAAAAAGGATAAATTCCTTAGAGGTCGAAGCTACAGGAAAATATCACAAGAGATAGCACCTTCGTGCATGCAAAGACTCTGCAAGGAGCACAGAAGTCGAAGAATCCTTTGAGGATCCAAGGATAAAATCTCAGGAGGGACAGTGTCTTCGAGTGCACAGGCGAGATCAAGGGTTGTAGAGCTCGCAGAAAAGAATCAAAGGTAAAGGCCTTTATCATTTGGGAATTCTTCCAAGTTCGGGAAGAAAGCGCATGCTCAAAAGGAGAGTACATATGTCGTTAGATCAGGTCGAGGGGAAGATATGGACCCTTGAAGTTTCCATGTCCAAGGAGCAGCGGGAGAGCGCATAGAGAAGGAGAGATAGTGAGTCATCAGATCTGGGTACATGGACCGATAGCCATCAGATTTGTGGATATTTGCATGAGGTTTAATCCCTCGTGAGCAGAGGAGAAAAGTCCCGAAATAGCGAACGTATCGGGATTTCATACTTCAGGATTTTGGAGGTCCTGATGACGAAAGGTCGGGACACTCCATAGTGATATTCCTGAAATAAGAGAAGAGATCTGAGCCATCCATCTTCAGAGGATAGGTGTCGCGAGATCCTCATTTCAGGGATTCAGACATCAGGAATCAGAAAAGGGAGTCTTTCGGCTTCTCAACGGGTGAAGTCCCGAAACGATCTGGACTGTCCAAGTGAAGGACACGTGGAAGCAATCCATACATTGGGGAGGAAGTCCCAAAAGGAAAGGGGTACTTTGGTATTTAGGGTACCGGGATTACCAGAGGACAGCGAATGGTCTAATGCAATGGGATTCGCAAAATTACAAAACATGAATTCCTGAAAGCAAAGTGGAAGGAGCATTGCTGAGTTGCGAGGGCGTAGGCCAAGTTTCGGCATACCGGGTACTGATATTTCAGAGATCCTGAGTACATAGGATCCGAGCTCTTGTGGATGAAAACTCTGAAATGATCAGGGTCATTGATTCGAGGAGCATATCATAGCCGTTGATATCGGCCAAGAGTAAAAAAGGGCCATACCGTCACTTCGACATTTCGGATACCGAAAGTGTGGAAGAGCAAGGACCAGGAAGGAAGCCTTGCAACAGGAGAACCTGAAACATGAAAGTCCGAAAACGTTTGGAGGAAGGCGTCATTTTGGCGTATCGGAGTTCGGAACTTCAGGAGTTCCGAAGACAAGGGTTCAGGTTTTTGGGGATCAAAACTCCGAAAGCACGAAAGGCAAAGAACTGGGGAAGGACATTTCAGGATACCGGAATTCAGCATTTCGGGAATGCTGTGGACAAGAGATCCGAGCACTTTGGCATCGGAGAACCTGAAATAGATAAAAGAGGAGGAAGTCGGGATATAGTTATATTGGCTTTTCGGGAGTCGAGTTTTTGGAAATCCTGAAGACCAAGAGAGCCAAGCATTTTGGTGTTGGAAAACCCAAAATCGTGAAAGGAGGAGAAAGCCGAGAAACAAGGAATTTCAAAATTTTGGAAATCGTCTTTTTTCGAGAGTCCAGAGGACAGAAAATGGGGTGCTTTGCGTCGGGAAACCCGAAGGGTGACTGCGGTCATATGGAAGTGTTCACATGGACTAAGATCTGGCCCAGGGGGCTAATTACCGTGAGCGCCATTTCGAAATTTCAGTATTTCGGAGATTGGGAGATCGAAGAGTCAAGGACTCTCAACATCAGCACACAGGGAGTCCCGAAACCCGAGATTACATTTCGCAGGAAAATGTTCACAGTCGTGTACGGTGACTGTGAAGAAAGTTGAAGGACCTGTGGATCAAAATTTGAGGTCCCAATAGGGATCTGAAAGGGTTGCTTCGGCTCAGAAGGGAAATTTGAATGATCCTATGCGGACCTTGAAATCATACAGTTGATGTAGTACGCTCGTTTGATTTCCAAGACCAACTTGTAACTAGGGTTGATTTTTCTGAGGTTGGGTCATTAGAATTATGGTATGTGAAACCAACCTTTTGTTCTCGCTAGTATGGTAGCCAAAACAATTTGTGTCTATATATGTTAAGGTCCAAAAAACAACATCATGAGGATATAAATATCCCCCTTCATTTTTATAGAATTGGTACTCCTATGTATTTTCTTTAAGGATAAATCTTGAATATCTTGGAACTGTAAAATAATAATGGGAGAGAACTAAATAGCAAACCCCAATATTTATCACTCAATAAAATGTAAAAAATATTGTTGATTGAAAGTGATATACATGCACTAAATAATTCCTGAGAAGAGGACCACGAATCTTCACTCACAAACATATAATATTTGCAAAAATTATTGTATAGAAATAAATAAAAATAACAAGAAAAATAAAATAACTCTCACATCCATCACAGTATTCATAATTTTTTATCACATTCAAGGAAAGAAATATATAGGCCCACAAAGAAGAGAATTTTAAAAGAGTTTTTCATTCAAAATGGGATAGAATATGATAGGAAATTTTTAAATATCTTGTACTCAAAACTCAAAGTTCAAAGATATCATTAAAATGTATCCCCAAAATAGTTCTCTAGGATTTTTGAAAAAAATAAATATAGTCTTAAATAATATTAAAAATAAAATGCATTCATTCAAAATTGGACTGGGATTGGGCTCCCTTGGACTATAAAATGAAATAACGAAACAGGGATGGACTTGAAAGGAAGACAAAGAGAAGTGATCATAAATCAATCATGTTTTTCTTAGGACATATAAGCACAACTGGATGACTTATGAATGGGAAGAGAAAATAATTGAGAAGGATGTGATCAATTTACTCATTGTCATGGAATCTCTCTCTTTCTATTTTCTCTTCGATGTTCATTTTTATTGTCTTTGTTTGTAGTTTCATGACCGGTACCAACTGCCTCTACCCAATCTTCTTTAGTTATCTTGATTAAATCTCTCTTTAATCAATTTTTTGATATATTCTCTCATGGGTGTGACAATGATTTCTTTCCTGGCTTTGATATAAAATAATGTACCTTATAATTCTCTTAAGATAATTGAAATTTGGTGAAGTGGATCCTCAATATCTTCATTTTTATTAACATAACTTACAAGCCAACTTTCAACTGCATGTTCCATGTACTCGGTCATACTATTAACTTTTATATTGATACACCTTTTAATATCTCTAAGTGTTCTTCAAATTGTTCCCTCTTTATAAGCATAGAATTTAGAATTAGTTTTGGATCTTGGACTTCCCCAGTAGTTACAAATAAATCTAACTCAATCAACTTAAAATACAATTCCCCTTTTTTCACACTTAAAGTGTCAACATCATCCAATATTTATTTTAAAATTTTATTATCTTAAGCCAACACGATTTCAATTGATTTATTGAGTAGGGGATAATAAATATTCATTTTTTCCTTTTCAATTCACTCATTTCAGAAACGTTCAAAACAAATGTAATGAAAACATCCTTATAAAAACCCTTGTCATTTTCGAGGTCGGCCTAGAGGAATTCTCTTAGATTAGTAATCATGGAACCCAAAGAAACAAAGTTGTTTGCCAAATCCCATGCCTCTAGAATGAGAGAAATTCTCTTCTTTATGTTTCCCCCAACATAACGTCTAACCGCAGCAAGCAAATTGATGTTCCCTTTAACTTCTAGCTTGCTTATGGCGTTCTGTCAGAAATTTTCCCAGGTTGAATAGTGGCAATTAGAATTGCAAATATTGGGGGTGGAATTAAAGGATGCTCCAATTCTTTAGCCCTTTCTTTGAGAATAACATTTTCATCTTCCATTTCATCCACTGACACTTCCAAAGGATCACCTGTAGCTCTATGAATCCTTTCAATTATCGATGATAAAAATCCGCTCAAATTAAATTCTAAATGTGTTTTTCCTTGGACTTTTCTACCTTTTGAATTAACACTTTCCAAAACTAACTTCTTTGAATATTTGTCAAATAAATCATTGTGAAGAGTTAAGGATTATTCTTCATAAAAGATTGGTTCTTGTGTTTCCAACTCCATTGTAGCTTCTTTACTCTCCTAAATCCTTTTTTCTTCATATGAAAACTCTATCTCTTCAATGTTTGCATCCAGCTCCATGTCCTCAAGGGAATATTCATCATCAGGTATGACCTCTTCTTCTTCTTGTTAATTTTCTTGTATTTTTCTTTTACTGTTTAATGTGAGCTTGTGAGGTCTTTCAAGACTCCTTTTGGGAGGATCATGGTCACCTCCATCACCAAATTTTCTACTTAAATATTTATCTTGTCCTTGAGTTACAATTTTAAGGTTTTGTTTGGGTGTGTTTCTTCTTTGAGAAGTATTTTGAGACCTTGTGCTTCTTTCATTTCCTACCCTTCTTTGTTGTTGATGTGATTTATTACTGCTAATAATAGTTTCAAGATCTCCAACTGGAACTGCTTCATGGTTGTTTCCATTATCTTAATCTTCTCCAAATAAATAAGTATTTGCATATGATACACTAAAAACAATAGAGGTCGTGTGATTCATGAAATATTGATTAGGGTCAAACCCTTTTATATCATTTTCCATATTTAACTTGTATTAATCAAACTAGACTGCATACTCATCAATTTTTGAAGCATTTTGTAATGTAATTTTGCCAATTATCCATGCCAAGGAAATGCAATTATTTTTCTTCCTCTCATAAAAGAAGTGTGCCCAAAACTTGTATTGTCTGCAAACTTCTATTATGCATATTTTTTCTAGAACATAAAATGGAAGATAAATTGGGGCTTCTCGAGAGCAGTAAACTCTAATGGCACTGTAATTTTTCATTGCCTCAAAACTTCCCCTTTTATCTAAAAAGGTTGTCGTGTCCAATGATAGGATTGAAGTACCATTTCCAAATATGATTTTCTTGAAAGAAGAAATGAACGAATCATAGACTTCATAAAAATGGCACATTGCCTTCTACTTCCACAGAGCAAGATACGATATATGAACAGGGTCTAACTTGCAGTTAACCTATTTTTCTAAACAAAATCCTTCGAATACATGACGATATGGGATCAAAAATATTACATATGAAGACATATAAAACTTCTTGTTCTTCCTAAAATTTGATAATTGGAATGCTATTCTAGAAGAGATAATTTTAGACCAGACGAAAATAACTTTTTCTTGGAAAGAAAAATATTAAAAATAGAGAGCTAGACCTGGAACTATAGTACTTGATTCTTATCTAGGAACCCTAGCTAGAATCCATGTAATTTCTTGATATGGTTTTATTAATTGACTGACCTATATAGTTGAAAAATATTATGACATTATCTTTGGGTCTTCCAGATATTGTGGCAACAAGTCCCAGCCACCATTTCTAGTCTTTAGAAACTCTTTAGCTTCATCTACTTTAAACGTCATAGTAGGCTCTGGTAACTTCAAGATATTCTTGAAATTTGGTGGCCCCATGAAAATTGGAGATTGTCTCTACAGCTAAATGATTCTTTGATTCTTCTTGTATTTATCTATACACCATGAAATGATCATTGTAACATCAAAAACTTTAGAAACACACCTTGTCTTAGCAATTCCTGATATCCATATATCATTAGCATTTCTTTCTTGAGGAAGAAATGTAGAATACTATTTGTAATATCTTGACCAATGATATTTTGTATCTTCTCACGCAAATGTATTCAAAGTATCTCCACAAAATCTCTCTTTCCTTTTGGCCATCATGCTTAAGGAGTTGGAAAATTATGTACGATCTTCTAAATGTTGATACAAAAGAAATTATTTTTACATAACAAACCTTGAAGCTCTTTTTTCGAAAGAATGATTAAGGTGATTTTAATTTGAATTTATTGAGAATGGTCTCGAGAAAGTTTCCATTAATAACGGTCGTTTGATACTTAATCGCTTGTTACTTCCATAAGATTTGAATTTAATGTTACTTGGGGAATGTGATAAGAAGAAAGAGGATTAATCATGGAGCAACGAAGATTTGGATATGAAAGAAAGGAATGCAGGGTAAGTTTGATCCTATATCTCCACGATAAAATAAAAAAATATGACTAAGTGTTGCAAAGAAGATGGACGGATGGAAATAAAAGAAGACTTTGAAGACTTGTGATACGATCTCCACTTTCATGGTAAAGGCTAAAATGGATAAGTGTTGAATTATCGAGAGAGAGGTGAGGTCTCAAAAATGACTAAGTATCTCTGAGCGGATGGACGAAGGTTTGTACATGAGATGAAAGAGTAACTCAACTTGCGGTAAGAAAAATATTCTAAGTGTGGTACAAAATGAGGGTGGCAGAATATTGAAGTATATTTTGATGAGAGCAGAAGGGAGGTAAGTCCATGGAAAAATTTAAAAATACTCTTAAGTATTGGTGCATTTTGGTTATGGAAGAACAAAATGGTGTACTTTTGGGAAAGTGGAAGTTATAACAAGACTCGTGAACCTACCATAAAACTTAAAAAATTTCAAAGTGTAGAATCATGATATATAAGAGAGAGATTTATGACTTGGCATATTTTAGGATCAGCAAGCATCAAGCCCTTCAAGGATGAGGTATTGTGTGTTGTTTCCCCACTTGAATTTTTTTATGTTCTTTTATGAAAACCATATATGTGGAAGAGCCATGTTGTTTATGAATCTAGGCCTCGTAGTGTCATTATTACTTTAGGAGTTCAACTCTACAGGGTACCAGAGGAAATCTTAACTAATATGGTCTCTTTAGTCTCCATGCAGCAGTGCAGAAAGGTGATCTCTCAAACCAATGTATTTTTCCTCTTTCTGGTCTAGTCAGGAGGTGAACGGAAGATCATTGCAACCACCAAAACCTTTGCATGAGTTATTTCTACACTACAGAAGAAGGTGGACAATATAGTAGAAGAAAAAAAAGAAATTTGTTCCTCTCCTAGTAGGGTTCCCTTGCACTATCAGGTAAAGCACTAAATTAATTTGACACTCAGTGATCCTTTTCCCAATGGCCATGTATATAGGTGTTATGTTTTGGAGAATGAAAAAATAAAATGTCAGATCCAAGAGCTAATTTTGAAGGGCCACGTTAGACCAAGATCCCCACCTTGTGAGAGCCCAATTTTTCTGGTACAGAAGAAGGATGGGACATGGAGAATTTTTTGTTATTATAGATCCCTAAAAGAGATCATAGTTAAGAATCGGTATCAAATCCACAAGATCAATGATCTTCTAGATCAGCTCAAGGGTGTCAAATTTTTTAGTAAGATTGATATGAATTTAGGCTACCACCATGTGTCAATTTGAAAAAATGATGTATGGAAGATGGAATTTAATTCTAAAAAATGTCTCTTCGAGTGGTTGGTCATGCCTTTTGTCTTAACTAATTCTCTAGCCTCGTTCATACAGATGATGGATGATATATTGCAACTATTCACAAACTCTTTTGTGGTCATATATCTAGATGAAATCATCATATTTAGCAAAACCTTGGAGGTACATTTGAAGCATATTCAATAGGTCTTGGGCACCCTATGAAAGCACAAGTTATATGCCAATTTGAAGAAGTGTTCCTTCGGCATGAAAAAAAATCAATATATGGGATATATCATGGATGAGTAGGGTGTGCATGTGGATCCAACCAAGATCCAAGTCATTCACGATTGGTCAACCTCGAAGACACTGACCAATCTCCATATCTTCTTGGTTCTCACCAAATTATACAGTAGGTTTGTGTTGGGGTTCTCTCATATCAACGCTTTGGCCTTAAGCCAGTTGACTAAGGGTGGATCCAAGGCAAAAAAAAAATTGGTTGCATCACAATAGAAAGCATTTTAGTATTTGGAATTCCACCTTCACTTAGTACCATCCCTTATTCTTCCAGACCTACAATATCCATTTGAGGTTGAGATATATGCTTCATATTATTCCATCGGTGCATTCCTCACTCAACATGGGAATTTGATGTCCTATCACAGTGAAACACTATCTAATGTTATTCATATATACCCCACCTACGATAGAGATATGTACTCCATTGTGCAGGCATGTCATAAATGGAAGCATTACATTATGAGAAAGGAAACAACCATCCACACTGATCATAGGCCTCTTCAATTCATGTAGAAACAAGGAAAGTTACAGAATGGCCACCTTCAAAAGTGGTCCATGTACCTGCAACAGTTCCACTTAAACATTAAGTACAACAAGGGTAGCACCAAACATGTTGCAAAATGCCTCAGTCGATCCTTAGTTGTGGATCTAACCATATTTCTCAACTCGTGTGGGCATGATACCTCTGAGTGGCTACAATTATACAATAGTTACTCTAACTTTGTTGCTACCCATCATACATTGAGTGTAGACAAACTAGTTCCAGACTTTCATCTCTAGGATGGACTGCTATGCCATCTGAGCCATATCTATGTTTCTTCAAGTGAGCATGAAAATATGATTTAGGAAGCTCATTATAGTTGGTTGGTAGGACACGTTTGCATGGAAAAAATAGTGTCTATACTACAAAATCATTTTTATTGGCCGAATCTCCAAAGAGATGTCAACAAGTATATCAAATCATGCATTTCTTGTGCCATTTCCAAAACCACCATTAAGAAACAGGGGCTATACACCCCTCTACCTACTCCTGAGACGCCTTGGGAGTCCATATCCATGGATTACATGTATGGTCTAGATTCAACCAAACATGGTAATGAATGTGTCTTCATGGTTGTGGATTGATTCTCTAAGATGGAATTTTTGACACCGTGTAAGAAGAGAATCACAGCCGAGGCCACTAATAAACTCTTATTTGAGTGTGTGTGGGTTAATTTGTGGCTCCCACAGACCATTATTTCAAATCAATATAGTAGGTTCCTGAGTACTTTTTGGTCCAACCTATGGTCGATGATAGACACCAAGCTGACCAAATCGACTTCCTTCCACCCACATCTTGATGGAAAAATAGAGGTAGTCAACAAGATAATTGTTCATATCCTGAGGATGTAGAATTCCAAACATACACACACATGGAATGAGAGACTTCTTTATGTTCAACATAGATACAATATATCACTCCATATATCTATCTCTCTTAAGGTGTGCTTGGGGTTCCATCCATTGGCTTCCATTGACATAGATCTACCCATTACATCAACACAGGAAGATTCCTCCCATGAAAATACCAAGGTTGATTGAGTAGACAATTTTTTTGAAAAAATATAGCACATCCAACAAAAATTTCATGATATTCTACAGAAATCCAATGCCAAGTACAAGTAGTGCCACAATCAGCATCGGGTATCACACAAGTTTCAGGTGGGAGATAAGGTATTGTTGCATTAGTAGAAAGAGTGCCTCATAAGACCTCATTGGAAGCTCCACCCACTCTGATATGGGCCTTACACCATCACCAAGGATATGGGTGAGAATTATTTTGAATTAAGTATTCCCCCCTTCCTTAGCTTTCACCGCGTATTTAATGTGGAACTGCTTCAACCATATTTTCCACCTTTCCTAAACACTTCATACATGGTCAGGCACTTGGTCCTAGAGAAATAAATACTGACTTCATTAAGCAAGTGATATTGGATCATATCATGGACACCAATACAAAGGGCACCTACCAGCAAAACATCCAACTTTATCAAATCATCAAAGAAGGTCAGCTTCTTCACCATGGCAAGTGGCTCAATAAGAGTCAAATTTCATAGAATTTTCCCCATTTGATTGAGGAACTTAACACAATGGAGACCATTTATTCCTAATGGGGGAGGAATTATCCATGTGGATACTCGTGGCCATCCACCTTTTCCACTAATTCAAAATGGTTCCACATATTCACAATTTTTCTACATATTTTCTGGTCCCAAACTTTCAGGGTCATTTTGAGGCCCTAAACGATGTATTTTTTTACGTTAAAACACCTAGTAGATATTCAAATGGATGTATTTTTCCATTCATAATGTGTACTTATCATCTATACATTTCCAACATGCTACCAAGTGCACCAAACGAAGATCGTATGCAAAGGTAACGCCCCCTGGAAGTTGATATATCAACTAACCACATCGGAGCCCACAAACCTTTTGGCATTTCATCATCTAGGGTTAGATTTTTGGACGTTTAGGGTTTCCTCATTGATGATTTATGTGAAAAGGAATTTTAGGCCTCTTTGTAATCAACTTCTTACAAATGATCATAACTAACAAATCTCTTTCTTCAAGGATAAGCTACCACCATTCTAGCTAGTTTGTGTGCTTTGCATTTTACAATCTTTTGTATTCCGCTCCTTAATAGAATATAGATTTCACTATATTTCGGTGTTCTCTATTATATTTTCATTCATATCTCATTTCATTCTTAATATAATATGGATCATCAAAACACCATATATGATCTCTCTATGGGATATTTTTCCTTTGAGTTTCAATATGGTCACCATTAGAAGGTTTCAAGCACCAAGTATGGGCCCTGGGGTGTTAGACATGGTCAAGGGAGGAAAACCAAGAATTAGGACCTAAAGTAAGATTCCAGGCATCCAAATCCAAGAACATTTTTTTTAAACACCACATGTAATGCCCTGAGGGTATCATCTCCCTAGTACTTGGTATATGTGCACCATTAGAAGGTTTTGAGCTCTAAGTATGAGTCTCATTTCCTAGAACATCATTGGGGGAGGAACCCTCTCTCTCTCTCTTTAACCATTCTCTTCCTCTCTCTTACTCTCTTCCTTCCCTCTCTCTTATTCTCTTTCTTCCCCTCTCTCCCTTTCCCTCTCTCGCTACACCATCTTCCCATCTCTCCTTCTCTCCATCTTTCCCTCTCTCTCTCTCCCCCCCATTGTTTTCCCATTAGAAGGTATATGGGCACCATTAGAAGATTTTAATATCTAAGTATGAGTATCATT
>ML777033.1:259997-276845 GCA_009831015.1 Picea engelmannii | reverse complement strand
CTAGTGAACCAGAATGTTATGAAGAGGCAATGCAGGTAGACACCAAAAAGAAGTGGGAGCAAGGCATGAAAGAGGAAATGGATTCCTTGGAAAATAACCAGACTTGGGACTTGGTTCAGTTGCCTGCGGGAAAAAGAGCATTAAAGAATAAATGGGTTTACAAGTTGAAGGAAGAAGATGGAGGAGAAAAGTGGTACAAGGATAGACTTGTTGTAAAGGGGTTTGCACAAAAGAAAGGTATAGATTTTGATGAAATATTTTCTTCTGTTGTTAAAATGAATTCAATTATGACTATTTTAAGTCTTGTGGCAGTAGAATATTTTCATCTTGAACAGTTAGATGTAAAAACAATTTTCTCCATGGGGATTTGGAGGAAGAGATTTATATGCAGCAGCCACAGGGGTATGAGGTCAAAGAGAAGGAGAATTTGGTATGCAGGTTGAAGAAGAGATTGTATGGCCTAAAGCAAGCTCCAAGGCAGTGGTATTTGAAGTTTGACAGGTTTATGATAGAACAGGGTTATAGTAGATGTCATTTTGATCACTGTGTTTATTTTAAAAGGCTAGAAAATGGAGGCTATATTATCTTTCTATTGTATGTAGATGACATGCTTGTTGCAGGGTCTAATATGCAGGATATAAATATCCTCAAGAATAAATTATCCAATTCATTTGTGATGAAGGATTTGGGTGTTGCAAAGAAAATCCTTGGCATGAGAATAACAAGAGACAGAAAAAATCGCAAATTGACATTGTCTCAGGGTGAGTACACAGAGAAGGTGTTGGAGAGGTTTAGAATGCAGAATGCAAAACCAGTTAGTACACCTTTGGCCAGCCATTTCAAATTAACTAAGGAAATGTGTCCCAAGACACGGGAGGAGATAGAATACATGTCCAGGGTCCCTTATTCATCAGGAGTTGGGATCTTGATGTATGCAATGGTTTGCACAAGACTAGATATTGCACATGCAGTGGGAGTTGTGAGCAGGTATATGAACAATCCAGGTAAAGAACATTGGGAGGCTAGTAAAGTGGATTCTCAGGTATTTGAGAAGCACTTATACTCATGCATTATGTTTTGGAGGTTCAGACACTTTTCTACAGGGATATGTTGATTCAGATATGGCAAGTGATAAAGACAGTAGGAGGAGCACTACAGGGTATTTTCTTACTATAGGTGGAACAACAATAAGTTGGATTTTAAAACTGCAAAAGGTTGTTTCACTTTTAACAAAAGAGGCAGAGTATGTTGTTGCTACAGAGGCTAGTAAAGAGATGATTTGGTTACAAAGGTTTATGGAGGAATTGGGAAAGAAGCAGGAGAATAGCATATTGTACTGTGACAGTGAGAGTGCAATTCATCTTGCAAAGAACTCAGCCTTCCATTCAAAGACTAAGCATATACAGTTGAGGTACCACTTCATACGACCCACCTTGGAAGATGGACATTTGAAGTTGGAAAAGATACACACTAGCTAGAATCCTGTAGAAATTTTAACAAAGGGAGTAACCAAAGAGAAACTGAGTTCCTGCTCAGTTTCAGTTGGTCTTCAAGAATGAAGATGAAGATGAGAAATTTTTCAGGTCCAAGAAGGTTCAGATTCCAGCATATACAACAGCGGTGGAGTTGTTGAGATCAGTCTCCAAGTGGGAGATTGTTGGTTGTGGAGCCTAATTATGTTCCTGATTCATAGGTCCTTGCTTTTAGCCATGTTTATACCCCATGAATACTTTACACCCCAGAAGTATGTACACTCTTCCACGCGGGGGAGTGCAAAGGGGGGGTACCCCCTCTGCGGGGTCCGGGGGGGCTGTCCCCCTGGCTGGGGGATTCGAGGGTGAATCCCCCGAAGGAAAAATTGCCTTGTAAATGTATATTGTAATTTCATTGTAAATCTGGACCATTCATTATAAGGTGACAGATCTAACAACAGAAATTATGTTAGGGTTTTTTTCCCTAGAAGGAAACCCTCTGTTATGAGGGAAATGTATTGCGACTATGCATTATGGTGAGTATTGTATTCTGAGAGAGGAGACTGTGAGAGAAAGAAGAGGAAGTTACAATGGGTTTTGTTGTAGGTTGGATCCCTTCATTTGCTGGATAATAATAAAGGAAGGACCTGGCAATTTCTCTGGTGGACGTAGCCCACACTAGGTGAACCACGTAAATCTGTGTCTCTATTGTATTGTGTATCTTCTGTGTTTTTTTTCCACATTTTTTTTTATTTTACTGCTCCATGGTCCTGTTTTTTCTAACAGGAAATTTATCTCCAATTATAGAAACCTTGGTGAATCTTACTAGTCCTTAATATGAAAAATATAAAATGTTTGGCGATGTTTTTCTAAAAAAATTTAAATTTATAAGGATTTTATATAGTTTCTATAAAATTTGGGTTATTTCTCAGGTAAAAAAATTTACTCTATAAAATTTGGGCAAATCATTTTTAGAAAAAATGGAAAATGGTGAATATTTTTTCCCAAAATATTTTGGAAAAATATCCCATGAGCATTATATATCCCGTAAACTTTTCTATGTTGATGTGAAGCACTTGATTTTACTCAAGTATTTATTCCTTGGCTATGAGGTTTCCCCCTCACTCTTACCCTTGGAACCTTTTCCTTTCCTCTTCTTGGCATGACTGTCCAGAGCTAAGTTTTCCTCTCCATATTCTTATCCCTACTTTTTGACTTTAGACTCCTCCTGAGTCTTTTCAGGGATACAATCGTTCTACATCCTTCACCAATCTAGAATATTTTCTCGAGAGAAGACTCCCTTGAAAAATGGTTCCCATGACTTTGGGAAATCATTCAATGCCACATTTACAAGTTCTGTGTCTTCCACTTTCTCCCCAATAGTTGTAAGTTAATCACATCCTAAGTGATCCCCATGAAATAGCTAGTTTTGTTGTTAGATATATACATCTGCACCAATCTGCATTTATTTCTTAAGATCATATTCCTATTCAAGTTATCACTCTGGAATAACCTTACCAGGGCATCAAACATTTCCTTGGTTGTCTTCTTCTCGAACAAGATTGGAAATGCTCACTTTATTTGTAAAAGAGATTATCTTTACCATTTTGTGTTTTTCTTGTAGGTGACCTTCATCACTTCCTCATAGGAAATCCTCTCTCTCTCTCTCTCTCTCTCTCTCTCTCTCTCTCTCTCTCTCTCTCTCTCTCTAGATTTTTACCACACAATCATTTGAAAAAGAAACAATGATGTCTTTCAACTATCAAGGTGCCCCTTTTTTATGTTACGGTAGCTGCGGGAGGTATTAACATCCACGTGTAATCTTTGACTAGAATGGAATATTCCAGAAGTAAGGGAAACCCTAAACAAATGTGTGAAAACCCTAGAAGGCAAGTCGGCCTAGAAGAATAAATAATATTAGAATATTATCTTCCAGAATGACAAGTCGGATCCATAAGAAAAAGACAAACAGAAAATATAATTACCAGAAAGTCAGGTCGTCCCAGCCAGAAAAATCACTAGACAGATTAATATAAATAGAGGATGTTTTAGCTCATTTGTACACCCAGTCGAAGCGCAAGTCTTGCGGAGAGCTGCAGTTTCAGTTGCAGAGATGAATAAGTGTGTATGGTCATCTATTCAACTTGGTCTCTCTCTAAGTGATATTCTTGGTGAAACGCTTGGTGATACTCTTGGTAGTACTCTTGGTGATATTCTTGTTAAGTATGGTGCAAGTTTGATTGAGTAGTGCAGTTGCAACTGCTGTAGTTGTGTATGGTACTTGTTTTGTGGATATGGAGTCTCTCTCTCTCTTGTGTGCTAATCTTGGAGAAGTATCACTCTACTTGTCTTGAGTTGTTCCTGCAATTAGCAGCTAGGGTTTATATGTTGGTTCAACTATGGATTTCCAAAATAATTATGTCAAAGGTTAAGGTGCTTGGGGGTGTCTTCGTGCCTATGGATGGGTGATAATAGAGATATTGTATATGGTAAAAATGAGCACATAAATTATTTTAAAAAGTTATGGGCCAACACTATCTTCAGACAGTCTAACAACTAGAAGATAGATTGGGAACTTCATTATCAAGCTCATTATAGAACTAGTTGCATTTGCAGTTGCAGTCAAATTTTGCAGCAGTAAAAAACCCTAACCCATTTGTTCAGGCACATAAAGTGAAGTGTTTGGCATATTTCTTTGACATCCTAATGTTCCCTAGCCTAGTTCACCTCTTGGCACCCTCAACTAGCAAAAACGCCAGGTTTGAATTTTTTGTCAAAGTCAAAGGTTGACTTCTGGTCAAATTGACTTTGTGTTCAAAGATGAAATTTCAGAGTTTCTAGCTTATTTTAATATGTGAACCTTATGATTCAGTTTCTAATCTCTTCTTTTCAATATGGTGTCTAGTTTCAGATTAGAAAGACAAGTTGGATGATGCTACTAAGATTTCAAAGGTATGCACTTGTATATTCTTTTCAAGTTATATCATCTAGCAAAGCATGAGTATGTTTGTAGGGAGTGTACTAGAGACATTTTCCAAGCAGTGATCTTGGATTAAGTACATTCAAAGGAAATAGTGCACTCTCCATAGCAGTTGGGGCTTCAAGTTCCAAGTTTTATTAAATTGATAAGTTTCCAATTTGCACAGATCAAGATTGATAGTTGCTACATTACAAACTGTGAAAGTAGTCTTTAAAAGGTTCTATTACTGCTAGATGTAATGAATACCTGATGGCATGTGAATACTATTATATAGATGTTTATTGTACTTGTTTTCAAAATGAACTAACATCTCCTCTAGAGATATATTTCTTGTTTTGATCCTAGGAAGTTCACCTTGATCATACTATGTTGATCATCATGAAATTGTTATTCATTCTTGTTACCATAGATATGTTCTTATGAAAATGCTATTATACTAGAAATAATTTTATTGTTCTTGTCTCGGGCAGGTTATCTTACAAGATTTCATGGAGGCTACAATGGAGATGTATTTGTTTGTTCCAAATAAGTTACTATGGAAGAATGATTGATCACAACACTGGAAGAGTGTTGAAGAATGTTGTTTGTTATTTTTCTTATTCCAGGTAGGTCATAGGTGATAACTCTAGGAGGGAGACACAATGACAGTTGCAAGCATGGAGTATATGACTTCATCAGTGGTGAAGCATATGGTCTCACCAAGTATCAATTATAAAGGAAGAAGAGAAAGCAAAAAGTCAAAACCATATTCCAGTTACAAAACCTTCCACCTTTGAAGAAGTAGTCAAGCAGAAAGAATAGAAGGAATCTATGATGGAAGAATATCAATCATGAAAAATGATGTATAGGAAATTGTGCCTAAATGGATTTACAAGATAAAACATGCAGTGGATAGAAGTATCAATAAATACAAGGAAATATTTGTGGCTAGAGGATTCTCTCGGCAAGAGGGAGAAGATTATGATGAGACGTTTATAACTTTGGTTTCTAGATATACATCTATTAGAGACATAATATCTCTAGCAGCATAAATGGGTTGGAGTTTACATCAGATGGATGTAAATACCACCTTTATCAATGGATTGATTGAGGAAGAAGTATACATAGAGAAACCTCAAGGTTTTGATGTACACCCAAGAGAAACCCATCTATGAATATTGAAGAAGGCCTTGTATGGACTCAAGAAAGATCCAAGAGCTTGGATGCACATATTGATAGCTACTTGACAAGAATTGGATTTTCCAAGAGTCATGCCAATCCAAATATCTATTAAAAAGTTGTGAATAATGCACTTGTGATTCTGCTATTATACAATTTGTGCAGAGCCTCTCATTATTTAGTGTAAGAAGGAGCTCTCCACTAAATTTGATATGAAGGATCTTGGTCTCATGCACTACTATTTGGGATTATAAGTATGGAAGAAGCGTGCTGAAGTATTCCTAGGACAAGGGAAGTATATTGTAAAGATCCTTTAGAAGTTTGGGATGATGGATTGCAAATCCATGGAAACTCCCATGGTAACAAATTTGAGGAAGTTGAGAGACTTTGATTCTAATCCAGTAGACTCATCCTTATACCGGCAGTTGATTAGATTCTTGATGTACTTGGTGAATACTAGGCCAGACATTTTCTTTGTTGTGAACATGTTGAGCCAGTTCCAGGTGGAACCTAGATAACATCATTGGATAGTTGCAAAGCATATCTTGAGATATATTCGTGGGTGATAACTTATGGTTTGAGATATGCCTCAAACAATGATGCACAACCACATGGATTTACTGATTCAGAATGGGCAGGGAGTGAGGATGAAAAAACTATTACTTCTGGTATGTGTTTCGATTTGGGATCTGTTATGATATCATGGGCTAGTAGAAAGAAGAATTTTGTTGCACTCATCACTACAGAAGTAAAGTATATTGCAGCTTGTGATGCTTGTATGAAAGTAGTGTGGCTCCATAAGCTGGTTTATGGATTGTTTGATCAGGTGTTGGATTCGACCATGATATATTGTGATAACCAGAGTTGTGTGAAGCTTTCGTAGAATTAGGTGTTCCATGATAGGTCGAAGCACATTGATATCAAGTATTATTTTCTCTGTGATAAAGTCCATAGGGGAGAAGTGGTTCTCTAGTATATCTCCATTGATGAGAAGACAATTAATATTTTGACGAAGCCTCTATCCAAGATAAAATTTAAATACTTGAGGGACAAGCTGGGGCTCGTGGATATTTCTCCCTTGGTTCAAAGGGAGGAGATGATTTTCTCGGTTGGGACAGAGAAATGATATGTGACATCATGGAATGTCAATGAGCTATGGATCTGTATCATGTTATTACATCTTACAGATGGGCATACATCTTAGAGATGATGTTGGCATCATGCTAGATATGATCATGCTAGTACAACTCAAATATGATACAGATGGTTGGAGTTGTTGATACAGTGGCATGAGGAGCATCGTGTTAGTACAACTTAGAGATGGGAATACAACTTAGATATGATGTATTTGCATCATGCTAGTACATATTAGAGATGATGTTGGTGAGCTGAATCATTCTAGATATGTCCATGCGAGTACAGCTTAGATGTGACATAAAACTTAGATATGATGTATTGACATCATGCTAGATATGTCATGCTAGTACGTCTTAGAGATTATCATACAACTTAGAGATGATGCAGGGGGCTCGTGTCATGCTATATATGATCATGTGAGTACATCTTAGATGTGGCATACATCTTAGATATGATGCATTGGCATCATGCTAGATATGCCATGCTAGTATGGCTTAGAGATGATCATACAACTTAGAGGTGACACAGCGAGGCATTGTTCTACATCATGCAAGTACATCTTAAAGGTGGCATACAGCTTAGATATGATGCATTGGCATCATGCTAGATATGTCATGCTAGTATGGCTTAGATATGATGTAGATGATACTCCAGATCACGCCAATATAGCTTAGAGATGATGCATTCACATCATGCTAGTATGGCTTAGAGGTGATGCAACAAATGGCATTACTGATGTAGGATGACATCATATGATATGATTTGATTGTTGTGGAGAATGTATGTCTATGGAAAGTAGTTGTATGCTACTCTGGTGGATGTACCCCACTGGTAGTGATTGTGTGTCACTGGTTAGTATTTGTGTGCTACTAGGAGTGGTTGTGTATCACTGAGAAATAGTTTTTTACTATTGTGGATAGACACAATTGTGTTATATTGGATGACATTATTGCCATGGAGACTATCACTAGTGTTGGAGATGATTTCCAGCTAGATGTATAATTAGTGTGTTGGTGGACAGACATTCTACAGGCGAATAATGGTCCAGGCAGAACAGATTGTTGGTGGACAGACATTCTCCCTATGGAGAATGGTTCAGGTTGACAGATTGTTGACATATCATGGATTGGTATTTTCCAAAGGCACATATTGTGGCTCAATTAGGAAAATGGTTCAGGATCGATATTCTCCCAAGGCACAGTTATTGGCCCGATTATGTTGAATAGTCTTCCCCCTAAGGACATGATGTCTTGATTAGGGTGGTTGATATGGGACCGATATTTTCTAAGGCATGTGGGTAGAGATTGATCTTTATGGTACATATGACCTGATTAGAAAATAGTCTGAGACTGGCATTCCTATAGGAATGGTCTCTGTAGCCCATGGTGTGGCTTTCAGCATCTGGGAGGACTGACATTCTTCTAGGACATAGGTTTGAATTAGAAGAATGGTCCTTGTAGCCCATTATGGGGATTTTAGCATCTATTGGTACAACTATTCTTCTAGGACGTATGTCTAGATTAGAAGAATGGTCCATGAATCACTTTATTGTGTGGGTGACTCATGTGAGACACTTTGTTGAGTGTAATGACTTCAACACATTTCTTATTCAACACTGTGCTTGATTACTCATATGGAGTATGGCCTCGAGAGATGATGCAAATGATGATTTATGTTGATGTCAGGATGCTATTAGACAATATTGATAGTGATGATGATGCTCGTGACTTGATCTGTGTGATCATGAGATAGCATGTGTGGTTATGATGATGCTACTGGAAAAATGGTTTTTGTGTGATCAAGACCATTACTGTTATTGTCTTCCTAGCTAGGAGGGAGTGTTGATGTTACAGTAGTTGTGGGAGGTATTAACCTCTATGTGTAACCTTTGACTAGAATGGAATATTATAAAAGAAAGGGAAACCTTAAACAGATGTGTGAAAACCCTAGAACACAAGTTAGCATAGCACAATAAATAATATTATAATATTATCTTCCATAAATTCAAGTTGGATCCACAAGAAAAAGATAAATATAAAATATAATTGCCAGAAAGTCAAGTCGACCAAGCCAGAAAAGTCACTAGACAGATTAATATAAATAGAGGATGTTTTAGCTCATTTGTACACCCAGTCAAAGTGAAAATCTTGTGGAGAGCTACAGTTGCAGTTGTAAGGAGGAATATGGGTGTATGTTCATCTCTTGGTCTTGGTCTCTCTCTAAGTGATATTCTTGGTGATATTCTTGGTGAAACTCTTGGTGATATTCTTGGTAATACTGTTGGTGATATTGTTGGTAATAATCTTGGTGATAATCTTGTTAAGTATGGTGCAAGTTTGATAGAGTAGTGCAACTGCAACTACTACATTTGTGTATGGTACTTATTCTGTGGATATGGAGATTCTCTCTCTTCTGCGCTACTCTTAGAGAAGTAATGCTCTACTTGTCTTGAGTTGTTTTTTTTGTTAGCAACTAGGGTTTATCTGTTGGTTCTAGTATGGATTTATGGAATAATTTTGTCAAAGGTTAAGGTGCTCGGGGGTGGCTTCGTTCCTATGGCTGGGTGATAATAGAGATATTATCTATGGTGAAAATGAGCACATCAATTATTTTAACACCCCTAACCTCACACATCAAGGAGCATTTCTTATCACATGAATTTCACTCACCTATGACATTTGGGTAACCATTCTTAGAGACATCAACAATTCAAAATACAATGTACAATACAAAAAATCATGCCACATCATGGCCATCTTCCACCTTTCTTCAAAATGTCAAATTTCTAGTTAACTGCTTTTTGGGTCATGCAACTTTCAATTCACTTGGCCAAGCAAGTTGTATAGGAATTCCTTTGATACTTGTGTGACCTCTATGTAACCATAAAACTTATCTACCTTCATGGTGCATTAATGGCCAAGGACTGACCTACATGGCTCTAGGGTGGTGTATGAATATGGTTCAAGCTCCCACCTAATGAATGCATGGTTCTTTGGCCTCCCAAAGGTCTCATCAAGCACATGAGATCCCACTAGTAGATGAGAAGCATTAATATTAAACATAGTTCACTATTCAAGCTTCCAAGAAGTTCATAGGGTTGTAGTATACAAAAGGAAATAATTGCAAGGTTATGTTGGAATAATGAACTTGGAGATCATACATCTCTCTCTTTCATCTCAACCATCCATTTCCCTCATGCTTGCTTGTGTTGTTTCACAAAAGAGACAAGGTGTATTCATCCATAAGAGTTATAGAGAGCATTCAAGGAACAAAACAACCCATCCCAAAGAGTTTCAAGACCCCACTTTCTTCCATTCACTCTTGTCAAGGTGACACTCAATGTTTTTCCTTTCCATTGGACAATGATATTAGTATTGTTGTTTTTTTCCATTGCGTTGCATTTGGAATTGTGTTTTTGTAGTTAAATTATTGATATAGTTGCATTTATGATTTATTATTATTTATTTGATGTTATAATACTTTTGTTCTTGTCCTGCAACTAGCGATTGTCTAATGTTTAGCTCACACCCTAGCTAAATAAATTTATTTTCTCACCAATGCAACAAAACCCACATATTAATAAGGAATATTCCAAATCATCTATAGTATTCAACACCTAGCAAAGAGATAATGCTGACAAGAAAGGAAATGGACAATAATAACCATGTGGAATCAACACTAACCACAAAAAAACCTACTTGCATAGCGTTATCTAAGCAAAAACCTAGTAAAATATTACTAACAACATCTTGTCACTCCTAATGAAAAATCCCATGTAACACCCACTAGAGGGACAACACTAACAAGAAACAATGATGATATAAAGTGAACAATAACCACACAAAAGCATCTGCCAACCCTTCCAAAGAGCACAATGCTAAATTATATTCATTGTCAGACCACTAACAACACCCTCACCCTCCCACACAATGTCAAGTAGAGGGAAAACACCGATGAGTAGGGTGACGATGAATGTAACAATAGCCATGCATAATAAACCACCAACTATGCCAATGAGCACACGATTGAATGCACAGAATGAACCAGTAAACTATCAACTCCAACAAAACCTTCACCTTCCCACATAACATTGAGTAGAGGGATAACATCAATGAGAAAGGACTATGCCAAACAAAACGAACAATAACCATTCCAAATATAACACACAATATCGAGCAGAGAAAAAATGTTAACGAGCAAGGACAATGCCAAGCAGATTAAAAAATAAATGTTCGAAAGGCCAAGCTATAAGAGTTGAGTAACACATCTAGTTCCAAGTCACAATGGTTAGAGGTTCATAATGGCTATATGTTTGAGAAAGGAGGAGGACATGTATATGTTGAATGATTTTTATCTAAATGAGGCACCTCTAGATAGTAAAATATTAAACTCCTTGTAATGTACCTAGGAGGCTAATATGGGGTACCTAGGGAGGTACCCAAGATGAAAAATAATAGTTAGTTTATTATGTATTATTAACTATGGAGGACATTTATAGTAAATAAGGCTCGGGTATTAGTGTGAAAGAAAATGTATGAAGGGTTACTAGAAAGTTTCTTCTTTAGAATGTTCCTAAAAGATAGATAATATTATATAAAGAAGTATAAGCAATGTAATGGTATTGTGAAGAATATTGTAAGTGTAACAAGTTTTTCTTGTGAACTAATTTCCTTCCTTAAGGAATAATACATGGTGTTACCCTACCTAAAGGGTTTTCTCTCTACATTCTTCTGTTAATTTCTTTATTATCTATTGTGTGGACGTATTTATATGTTCAAATTCATTAAGCACATAACAGTCCCTCCACCCTCCATTCCTTTTCAAGTTGACACCTTTTAGTTATATTTGTTTTATTATTCTTATTTATTTTAAATTTTTTAACAACCAAAAATACTCCAAATTTAAAACATTTGTTAATAGCCATTAACCAATAACACTTAATATAAATCTAATTTTCAATTATCTTAAATAACGTTTCAATTAAAAAAAAAAAAAAAAGTCTATCTTAACTTACATAAATGAGATAAAAAATATTAATTAAATAAAAAAAAATAGTCTAGAAAAAAGAATATATATATATATAAGATAGAAAACATTAAAAATCACTTGTGATTATACTCATTAACCACAAAGTAATTATAATATTCCTATTTAACTACAAAGTGATTATACTATTCCTATCGAACAAGAATTAATAATAACCATATTATAATTTCCATAATATTATTTATAATAATAAGATATCATATCTTAAAATGGCTAGAAAGAGGCTTTCTTATAATCTTAAAGACACTTTTAAACCTTAAATTGTGGTGTCACGAACTTTTGTTCACACACTCACAAAACAATAATAATAAGTCATTTTATCATATATCTAGGTGTCCTTTCTCACCTACATGATTCTCTATGGTTACTTTCCTCTGTTTATTCAATGATTCTATATGTTTACTTTCCTTTACTTCGTTTATTCAATGGTGAGAAACATATTGTTTTTTATTAAAAAAAAAAAAAAAAAAAATTAAAGTTAAAAAATAATAAATAATTTTATTTTTTTTTAATTTATACGATGATTATTAATATTAATTGAAATTAATTAGTTTATAAAATTTTAAGAAGAGATTATTTTAATTTTTTTTAAATTCTATTTTTATATTCAAAAAATATTTAGAGAAATATTCCAAAATCACCATAATTTTGATGACTAAAAAATTAAAAAAATAAATAATATTATATATATATATATATATATATATATATATATATTAACTGTAACGGTTATATTATTTATTTTTTTGAAAAAGGGGGAAGGGGTCTTTGCCTAGGCAGCCCCATTTACATAGAAGATAGCCATCGTTTTCAGCTGCAAAGTTACAATCTTTTCAAGGAATTTGGTAGTTGTTAACATCATTGATAAGAATCTGTCCTTTTGTGAGGGTACTTCCTTTGTTTGCCATCTGGTCCGCTTCTCCATTCAGATTCCTAAGGATGTGATAGAACTTGTAGGAGGTGAATTCGTGGAGGATTCTTTTCAATCTACCCAGAATTTTATTGAGACTAGTGTTGTTGAAGAGATCCTCCGTGTTTAATTTTTTTATAAGGAGCTCTGAATCTCCAAAGACTTGGAGGTCTTTATCTCCCTTTTCTCTTGCTATTAGGCATGCTCTGAGAAGGCCAAGAATCTCTGCCTGATTGTTGGTCTTATGGCCTAGCCCCCAGCAGAAGCGATCTCTTAAGGACCCATCTGGAGAGTAAATGACCCCTCCAGCACCAGCGCTCCCGGGATTTCCTTTGGAGGCCCCGTCAAAAAAAATTGTAGTGAGTTTTTTGGTCTTCCACCAGTTTGTGAAGCTGTCCTCGGGTTCTCTTATTCTCCACTCTGGATTTTCTGTTTGAGGAGTGAGGAGGAGTTTGCGGGGGGAGGGCTCCAACGGGATGAGCCATCTCTTTTCTTCAGGACGGAGCAAAGGATCTTCGTTGAAGTACTGATGATGGGCAGTTTCCAAGAGGAGTGCTTTAGCTTTGACTGCAACCTGAAGAGGGGAGCGTGTGTGTCCATTGAAGATTTGATCATTACGAGCCAACCATAGCTGCCAGCAAACGAATTTGGGGACTGCTGTCCAAATTTTTCGCCAGAAGGATTTGGTGGGGATGCCATGAGGATAGATATTGATCCAAGAGGCGAACCATGCATCAACTATGCTCTGTGGAAAGGCTGGAATTTGTAGATCCAGAAGGGTAAGTCTCCATACTTCCTTGGCGAAATTGCACTCCAGAAATAAGTGTTGAGTTGTTTCTGAGTTGCTTCTACATAACTCACACCTATGAGGCCCTGCAATTTTCCTTTTCTCTAGATTGTCTCCTGTAAGAAGTTTATTATGTACCAGCGTCCAGAAAAAGAAATTCACTTTTGGGAGAGCGAGATTGTCCCAAACTAATTTCCAGAAGGCTGGAGGGCGACTGCTATCCTTTGTAATCTGGAGAGCTTTGTATCCAGCTGCTGTGGTGTAGGTGCCTGACAGTCCCCAGACCCAGCTATCCTTCAAATGGCGGTTTTCAGGAGTGGAGCCTTCCAGCAAATCAACAAGGAGATTTTTTTGATGAGTTAGCCATTCCGGAATGTCGTTCAGGTCCCATCCGGCCCAATCTCCCCGGCAATCCCACATCGAAATATCATAAAGTCTGGTTTTGCCTGCACGAGTGAGCCATTCTCTGATTTCTGCTATATCTTGGTTCACCTCCAGTGGGTCTCTCTCCATAATTCTATCCTGCCAGATATTAGAGCGCTTGCCATTGCCTGGCACTTTGTACAGCGATTTGTTGAAGAACGTGCTACATTTGCAGCATAGTTTCCAAGCTAGCGTGCTGTTGACTGTGGGATCAAAATTCAGATTTCGGTATGAAGAATTTCGTGCATATTTGGACCGAAGAGTAATGATGACAGGGTGTTTGGGGTCGTGTGCCAATTGCCAAAGAATTTTTCCTCCCATCGCTAGATTGACAAGTGTAGGGTCGCGGATTTGAAGGCCTCCCTCTGCAATCGGACGCCGGACCAACTCCCAGTTCGCTAAGTGCATTTTATTTTCATTTCCTTTCCCTCCTTGCCAAAGAAAGTCTCTTAATAGTTTTGCAATCTGTTCCATTACGTTCCTGGGAGCAAACAAAAATGCAGATTGATAAATTGGGAGCGTGGATAGCTGCGATTTGATTAATATAACTTTCCCTGCGGTGGTTAACCAATAGCCGCCCAGAGCTGCAATCTTAGATTTGATTTTGCCAATGATGTCCGTCTAGAGCGACCTTCTATTGGCTCCATTTGTTATGGGGAGACCAAGATATTTAATTCGTTCCCAGCAAGCATGACCTCTAAACCCCAGGATATTCGTAATGTCCATGAGCTCTTGTTGTCCTGTATTCCAGCTGTAGATTTCACTCTTTCTTTCATTGATAAGGGCACCAGAGACTCTACAGTAGCTTTTGAGGACAGAGTCAAAGGCTTTAGCTATTCTGGGAGATGCACCTCCAAGGAGCAAGGAGTCATCTGCAAAGAGTGAGTGGTTTAGAGGGACAACATCTGCGGAGGATTTTAGGCCAGGAAGAGAGCCAGCTAATCTTTCAGCTGTGAGTTTTCTGCTGAGAGTGTCTGCCATTAGGATGTACAGGAAGGGAGAGAGGGGGCAGCCCTGCCTGATGCCTCTCCGGGCTTGAAAAAAATTAGAGGGTCGGCCATTGACTAGGGGAGAAATCCAAGGGTTGTCAATGCAGGCCTTTATCAGCTGGACAAAATGAGGCGAGAATCCGAAGGCAAGGAGGACCTTAAGGAGGAAAGAGCGATTGGCACGATCAAATGTGTTTGCCATATCTAGTTTAATCAACATACCTTTCTCGTTTCGCTTTTTGCTGGAGTGGAGAATCTCCTGGACTTGAATGACATTGTCGAGTATGTTTCTGCCTTCCACGAATCCTCCTTGAGGACTGGAGATCAGCCTCTTGAGCATAGGCTTGATCCTGCTTGCTAACAATTTGGCCAGAATTTTATAGGATGCATTGCACAGAGAAATGGGTCTGAATCTGGCAAAAGATTCCGGATTGGATTCCTTGGGAATTAAAGCAAGATAAGTGGAGTTGATTCCTCCACCGATCTTAGCTTTAGTCATAAACCCCTTTATCATTTTTTGAAGGTCTCTTTTGATAATATTCCAGCAGACTTTGTAGAAATGGATCGTGAATCCGTCCGGGCCCAGAGCCTTATCTGAGCCCATGGACCAAATGACTTTAATGATTTCCTCCTCTGTTACTTCTCTATCGAGAGCAGAATTGTCTTCAGGTCTGACTAGATGAGGAATATTGATGAGAAAGTCTGCAATTTCTCCTTCGGTGGCCTAGGTTCCTTCACTAAACAGATTTCCAAAGTGGTTGTCCGCTGCAGCTTTGATTTGGGTGAAGCCTTTGCTGACCTGACCCTCTATTGTCTTTATTTCTGAGATGTGGTTCCTTGACAGCCGTGCTCTATATTGTCTGTGGAAGAAGGGTGTGTTTCGATCCCCTGCCTTTAACCACAAACTCCTGGACTTGATTCTCCAGTATTCTTCTTCTTTTCGGAAGGATCGGTAAGTTGAGGATTGGGCTTTTGTTTCTTGTTCCAAAAGTTCTGTTGTAATCTCTTTGCTGTCCATTTTTGTTTGCAAGGTCTCCAGATTATACACTGCTTCTTTTCTTGTGTTGTTTGGAGTAGGGGCTGGATTCTTTATCCACTCCTTCAGAGCTTGTTTAGTAGCCTTCAATTTTTGTTCCCACGCGAAGCTTGAAGAACCTGAGAATGATTTGGCCCATGCTTCTTTGACAGTTTCGTAAAAACCTTCTCTCTCTATCCATAAGGGGTTGAAGCGGAAAGGTAGGGGCCCAAGATCTTCTTCTTCCTCAAGGTGCAGCTGGATCGGCTTGTGATCGGAAGTCAGCTTGGGTAAAATTTTTGTTTTGATTATCTTTTTGTCCATAATGAGGGAGCCTTGAACCAGAAATCGATCCAGTCTGGCAGATATATGCTCTGTCCCAGTTCTATTGTTGGACCAAGTGTAGAGGCCGCGAATAGGGCTAAAATCTAAAAGATCCCAGTGTTGCTGAAGTTCTTCCACAGAGGTCAGCATCGGGTCTCTGCTATTGGAACCACCTCTTTTCTCTTTTGATTTCGGAACTATATTTAGGTCACCTGCTAGGATGATGTTGCTTGGGTTGTGCTGATCTAAAAAAGCTAAGAGAGAGGCCCAACATTCTCGTTTTTCAGAGTAAATGACAGGAACATAAAGGTTAAATAAGGAAATTGTCAACTTACTTGCATAATGTGTCAGCTCCGTGAAGATCCAGTGTTGGGTTTCATGAGCTTTGTTGAGCAAAAATGCATCTTTTGTCCAAAGAGTTGCCAGCCCTCCGGAGGAGCCCCTTGAACTTACTGCTTTGCCAACACTCTTCTTCCACTTTGATTTGCTGATGTCTAGTAGCTTTCGGTCTTCTATCTTTGTCTCTTGGAGCATGAGGATATCTGTAGGTTCTATTTTCTGGAGGTCCATGACTGCTTCAGCTTTGGAGGAGTTCCCTAGTCCTCTG
>ML777033.1:246928-259947 GCA_009831015.1 Picea engelmannii | reverse complement strand
AAGGGCCTCCCTTTGTAGGCCTTGATCTGGTGTTTCTGCCCATGGACATTTCTATGGTGGATTGGCTTCCTTGTACTTTGAGTCTCTCTGCTTCCTCTTCCCTTAATTCTTTGCGGGATTTCCTGCCTGCTCTTTTGGAGGGGCGCTCAAAGGTTTCGTCCTCTGAAGAGCCAGCACTATCCACATGTTTTTTCTTTGTTATTTCAGCATAAGAGGGATTGGGCGGGCTGCCTTGTGAGGCCTCTGCCTGCATTGCTGCTCCCCCTTCTTTGTTGAGAGGAGGGTCTTCTGTTTGCACCTGGTTTTCCTTAGTTGCTCCTGCTGAGTTGATCTGTGTGTTTTCTGGCTCCTTCGGTGTTGCATCCTTTTCTTTATTGTTCTTGGAGCTGCCTAGGCCTCCTGTGGCGTGTCTTTTTCCATTTCCCTTTTTTTGCTAGGCATTCTTTTGTACTACTGTCCATTGATCCTCGTTTGTATTGTCTGTTTGATCCTCTGCTTTTTTCTTGCAGTGCTTGGCGAAGTGACCATGGCCATGGCAGTATTTTCATTTGAAAGGAAGCTGCTCGTAGTCCAGTTCTTGGATGTGAGTCCACGCAGCAACGATGAGCTTAATTGTTTCAGGCAGGCCCTCTTCTAGATTGACTTCGACGCAGATTCGAGCGCATGAGAACTGGTCTTTCCTTGTTGCTTGATCTATGTATTTCCCAAGTGCATTGCCAATGATCTGGAAGGTTTTTTGGTTCCAACAGTGAAGAGGCAGATGCGGGAGGCGCACCCACACTGGAACAGCAGAGGGCACATCCTGGGTGGGATCGAAGTCAGGAGACCATTTGTTTAAGTACAATCCTTGTGGACCCATGAAGTAAGGGCCATTTCTGAAGATTAAACTTCTGTCTTCCGGGTTTTCGAAGACGAATATGAAGAACCCTTTGCCCACAAAATAGCTCTTGACTCCCTCTTTAATTAAGGGTGACCAGTTCCTTTGTGTCCAATCCTCTACCGACTTTGGGGACGGCCAGAGGCCAGTGAACTGGCCGATTAGCCCTCTCTCAGCGAGATTTAGTGCAACTTTGCATGTCTCTTCTTCGGGAAGAACAACCGTGGGGATCGAGTCTAGTTTCTTTACGAACTTCTGCTGGCTGGCCGTTAGGGGGCGCTTTGGTGTTGCAGCGATCAGTGCTTTAAAGGCTGAGATCTCCGGAGGCAGGATGAGAGGAGGGGCAGAGCCCCCGCTGGAGTCCATTGGTGAGGCTCTGCTGAGGCTCTACATCCATGAGGGCGCAGACTAACGCCTAATAGACTAGGGACTCCGATCTTCGAGTGGGGGATCTTTTGAAGCAGCGATGGAATCGCTGACCTGCTGTCAGGGGCGCAGGGCAGGGCCGGCGGCTAGGTCTTCCGCAGGTCGTGCGATTTCACAACGATCTAGATATTTTAACCTCTCTTCACTTTAAAGTTGAAGGACATGGGGGTGGGCTTTGATCCACTTATGTGTGCACGGGTCACGATACCATTTATTATAGTATCTCTGGGTGCAACCACACGTTCGACCACTACCTCAAGGTGTCCCCATGGCTCCAGGTAAAGCCCTCACGAGAATTGAACCTTGCCCAACGGTGAAAAACTCCTCGCTTTCCACCATTGGATCCAACCCCTTTGGGCAATATTACAAATATATTTTTAATGATTCATATTACTCTTAAAAAAAAATCAATAATAATATTACTTAAAAATATATGACATAAAAATCAAATCTATAACATAAAAATCTATGATGAAAGCATACATATTTAAAATGACTATTTATAAAAACCTATATCTAAAGCATACAGATTTAAAATATGACTATTTATACAAATCTCTATATCTAAAGCATACAGATTTAAAATATGACTATTTATAAAAATCTATGGTCAAAGCATACATATTTAAAATATGATTATTTACAATCTTCTTCGAAGTATGGCGTACATGTTAAGTACACAGCTTATGATAATAAAATATTATAAATATTTATTTAATTTTTTTTAAATAAGTATGGTGTACAAGTTAAGTACACAACTTATGATAATAAAATATTATAAATATTTATTTAATTTTTTTAAAATACTTTACATGTGGAGTGGAGGCTAAAGTGGGGTCAGATGTACAAGAAGAAAGTCGGGTTGGGATATAGTTCGGTCGGGTAATGTGTCTTAGAGCCGCCATGTGGTTCGGTAGGTATTGACGATGTTATCGTATTGATTTCTTGATTCCGTGCATCACATGTAAGCTTTTTGTTCCCGTCCACTGTGATCCAACTAGCGATGTAACCCGGAAGCTACGAATTAGCCAGATCTACGTGGTTTAATCTCCACCGCTCATTTCCTGTTTGGTGAGATCAATTGCACCAGCGCTGCCTTATATTATCTACATCGCTGAAAGACCAGGTATTAAGTCAAAAATGTGAATGTCATATATTTATAAAAAAATAAAATATTTATTAATAAATTTTAAAATTATTTATATTTTTTTCAATAATTATAAATTTATAAAATTTGCATTGATTATTTATTATTAAAAAAATATTAAAAATATACATATTAATTATAATTTTTTTACTTTCATTTTTTACTATAGTGAAAGTACATATAATATATACAAAGAAATAACTCATAAGTCTAGGTCGAAAAGGGATGTATCATATAAGAAGACAAAGTTTTCCACTAATACGAAACTCCTAATCTACTTAACATGGATTATGGATTCTCGCCCATATAGAAGCACTCTCTTCTAGTCAACTCTCCCTGAATTTCCTAGGAAACTCCTAATCTACTTAACATGGATTATGGATTCTCGCCCATATAGAAGCACTCTCTTCTAGTCAACTCTCCCTGAATTTCCTAGGTGATAGTCCACCAAATCTATTGATTCATATATATATATATATATATATATATATATATATTCCTCAAATCATTGGGTGGAGGGGGGTCCCTTGTCTCACAAACAAGGGGATCTCATACATCAATTTGGTGTGTTGGCTTGGCCTTGACCTTAAAAATAGATTATTATTATTATTATTATATATATCCTCTTTTACTTTATCTTTATAACTCATATTTATGAAAATAAAAATAAAAATAAAAAAAATTCTCTTAGTAATATTATACATTCACTAATTATATTATGGTAAATTTTATTTTACTGTATAATATATCTATTTCATTATAATAATTTTATTTTTATTTATTTTTAATAATTATTTATAATAAAAATAATTAATTATTATTATTATTAATTTCATTTTCAATATTTATTTTATAAATTTTATTTCATCATTTTTAAACTAGCTAATTTTATAAATTAATAAAGTAAAAATGATGATGATTAAGGTCTACACTAGAATTGGTTTATTAAACCTTAAGAAAGGAAAGAGATTACTTAGATTTCTTTAAGAAAAAATCGATGCTAGAAAAGCATTAAGAAAAGTGTTTCAAGATCACCATAGTTTTGATGACTTAGAAGGTTAGAAAGGTCACTATTGTGACAAATATTTTGAAATTATGATCTAATTTGTGTTGAAATATTGTAACTTCGAAGAATATTCTACCTAAGAGAGAATCTTGAATAATATTATTATATTATATTTATTAATTAGACCCTATTGTGCCTTTGGAAAAGTCGACCCTTTTGTGCCTTGACAGTTAAATGTAAATTAAGAGGGTAAAGTGACAGGTCGACCCAAACCTAATTATAGGCTGTCCAAACCACTATTTGTAAGAGAGGCTAGTGCCTCATTTGGACACACTCACCAATCAGCTCTACAATGCGCAAATCTTGGAGGATAAATTGTTGCAACTAGGGGTGACGTCAAGGAGGGTTTTGGTCTATCTCTTTGTATTTCTTGGTTAAGTGGTGCACTACTCTTCCTAGTGAAGGAGTAGAGGAGGATATTTTGTTCGGTCTTTGGTCTATCTATAATGAGGAAGTTTTTGTTGGGTTTTCTCCCCCATGAGGGTTTCCCAGGATAATCTGTGTGTCTCTATTGTTTTTGTGATTGCCTATCTTTCAATGATCTTATTTGTGCAGCTAATGTGCTAAATGATTATAATAATAAAGAATAATCGTAACTGCTAGTTGTATAAGTAAAATTTCAACATGGTATCAGAGTGGGCCTAAAAGAGACCAACTCACAGTTTATAAGAAGTGACTAGCCTCAACGCACCCTCTCCAAAATCCATTTTTCAGTTTTGCAGTTGCTGGAGAATTAAGCTTTCTACATAAACCCTAAGTGTGATGTTTTTCCTATTTAAGGAGGACGTTGGGGGAAGTAATTGCATCTAGGAGCTCACCCTGGGAGGGTGCATCTAGTCCCTGGATTAGAATTACGAAATTTGAAGTTTGAAAATTTAGGGTTTCCTCATAAAATCCTAAGTTGCAGTTACAGTACCAGTTGCAGTATCAGTTGCAGTTGCAATGCCAGTTCCTTCATACCAGTTCCTGCATGCCAGTTGTAGCACTAGTTGCAGTGCCAACACCAGTTGCAATACCAGTTGTAGTAAAAGTTTTTGTGAAGTGTTGGGACTAATTTTTTATTGTCCTAGTGTGCCTTACCCTAGAAAGTATCCAGCTAGCTTTCAACTACAAATTGAAGCACCTTTGAATTTTTAAAGGTTCGTTATTACTTGTTGTTGTTGTCGGATGGTTTCACTACCTGTCGATACTTCTAGAGGTATGTACTTACATATGTTTAAATTGTATCATTATTTTAAATGGTATTTGCAGGAGAAACGATTTTTTGTCTAAACAAAAATAGTAGATCCAGAGGAATCTCAAATCCAGCACATTCAGAGGAACTATGCACCCCAGGTTTGATTACTTTGATATGCCTCTACTTGTTATGGCATTATTATAGTCTTATGAATATCTAGGTTGTATTTTGATATGTTCAAGTCATCATACTAACCATTGGTCAAAATTAAAGTCAAAGCATTGGATTGATTAAAGTTGAGATTATAGATTTTATTCCCTAACTCAAATTTTTGTCAATATATCATATTGTCTTAGTACAAAGGACATGTTGAAGAAAATACTTGTCATCTTGAATGAAGGAGACTCAGAAGAAAAGAAACACACTCATTCTTGAGGACAAGACTCCAAATTCTAGGTTTGATTGATTAAATTGATAAGATTCAAATTTACACATATCAAGTTTGATAACTACTAAACATTATAGTTGTGATAACAATCTTTAAATTTTTTTATTATTGAATACTTGGTAGTGTGTGAGCACTATTGAGATAAATGCTTACTGTAATCATTTACTAGATATAACTAACATATCCTCTAGGAGAAACTTCTTATTTTGTTTCCATGTTACCATGGAGGAATGATTGATCACAACACTAGAAGAGTGTTTCTCTCTTTCCTTATTATTTTTTTTCTTGCTTTTTACCCTTGTTTCAGGCAGGTCACAAGTGATAGCTCTAAAGGAGTTATTATGATGAATGTTCTCGCTATTATTTTATTAGTATTATAAAGAGTATTATTCTTGTTTGTTGTTCCTCCCTTGTTGTTCTTGTTCTGGGAAAGTCACAGATGATAACCCTGAAGAAGCTATAGTGATGGTTGCATGAGGCAACATATTAGATGATACATGGTTCAGACTATCCAATTTGTATACATGACCATATACATCCATGTACCAAAGAATATGAAGAAGAAGTTACTTTTGAGATACAGAGTATCTCATATGGAGATTGATTGTAAGGAGCATAAGGCTCCAATGATGATTGAACATTATAATAGAACTCACAGTAGACTTGGTCAATGGATAATGAAGCCACCTTGACAGGAAGTGATGCAGGAGCATCCCTCACGACAAGCAACCAACGTGGAAGAGGAAGTTAGCTGGAAGATGTCCAGCGCAAGTTTTCGAATTTTCAAAATTTTCCCTTGGAGTTGACGCGCTGAACATAAATGAGACCATTTATTTTGGGTGCCTTGAAAAAGAATGTAATCAGACCTCAAGCCATACGCTCTCGTCTAAGATAATCAGAGGCATTTATAGTAGTAGTTGCAGGTAGATAGAATTAAATTCTAGATTAGATAGTTCTAGAAGGAAGAGGGGAAACCGACTATAGACACCCTCATTTGGATGATTGTAAGAGAAAACAGATAGATTATTATCAAAAAAAGAGCATAGGAGAATAGCAGAGGGAGTCGTAGAAGACATCCATGTACAGATCATGAATTAATAGAAGAAGTTGATTCAGATTCATGGCTGTTGTGTTATTCTTCATGTATGTGTGTTAATCGCTCTGAGTATTACTTCCTGTTATGCATTTGTTATGCTGTGTATGTGAATGACTTCATGTGTTAAGATAGAAGTCTGAGAGCAGGAAAAGTGAGGTACGACTATTTTCTCTTTGAGCAAGGATTCCTGTAAGGAGTGCAGTTGAGTCGTCCGCAAGGACTGCGTTGACAGAAGGCTCGGGAGTTAAAATTTTGTTCTCAGAACCCTCAGAATTGAAAGTGGGTTACTAAGATTGTTGCAGGAGTGTGCAGGGTCTGGAGGATTCAACACTCGGAAGGTTGTTGAATGTGGAGCGCAAGGAAAGCGCGCAAGTTCCTCTGAAGGATCAGAGTGGAAGAAAGCTCAGGAGACATAGCACCTTCGTGTTATCATTATTGAAGGATGCATAGGAGGATTCTGTGCCAAGAAGTCCTCAAGATAGGAGAAAGGGAATCGACGGTCAAGATCTCGTAGAGAAGGTCGACAGGACCCCGTCAACCATTGGAATTATCGAAGAAGTGGGGAGGTTACGGTCGCGCTGGGAGTGCAAGCTCCAGGAGTCGTGAACCGTTAGATCGTGAATCAGTCACCCGTCAGCCGCTAGATCCCGGAAAGTTGCACAGGGGTTAAGTTCCGAGGCAGAGAAGAAATTCCGGAGGAGCCATCGGGACATTAGGCCATCAGGGTTTTGACAAGTAAGAAAAATCGAGACCTTGAAAGTCCTGAATTTCCGAGGAAGAATCTGAGCCGTTGATCTCGGCAGGGACACGTGGCAAGGAGCCAGGAATCCATCGGGATCAGCTCATCTGAGAACCGGGTTTGCGAGGACATAAAATTCTCGCATACTGGAATCGCGATTTCCTGACAGGAGATTTGAGCCGTCCATTCGCGAGGACACGTGGACGGAGATCCTGAAGAGTCGGCGTTCGGGACATCGGGGTTTCCAGCGTCGTGGAACTCGAGCACAACGAAATCGTGAAACGCGATTTCCCGATTGACCAGAGCGTTGATCTAAAGGACACGTGGGGAGAGATCCCGAGGAGTCGGGGTTGGGCATTTCGGGGTTTCCGGAGTCGAGTGCACTGTGTAAGTTGAAATCGCGATACGCGATTTTCCGATAGGATTAAGACTGGTAGTGGAGGACAGGTGTCAGAGGATTGAGCCTTGTCTTGAGGAGAGGACAGGTGGCATCGAAGATCGGGGATCAGAGATTCCAGGAGTGTGAGTTCTTCGCATTTCAAATCCCCGAAGTGCGAAATCCTGATAAGGGGGAAAGGACACGGTCACGTGGGTTGGTAGGTCACATGCTGAAGGAATTTGCCTGAGGGGCTAAAGGGTGTAGAAGGTGCCGTCGGAGTTCGGGAATCAGGGAGACAAGAGGTAAGGAACTTATGACCTCGCAAGTACCGATTCCCCGACGAGAATTTTCCCGATAGAAGCAAAGAACACGTGGGTGAAGGTTCATCGGGTTTCGGGGTTTTATAATTCCCATTTTTTTTCACGAGTGCAGGACTCGTGATCCCGCGAGGTCCGATTTCCCGATATAACATAGGGAAGTCATAAGGAGAATATTCTGTGGGTGCAGAAAAGTCCCGATAAGGGATTTGAAGAACCTCTTTTGTTCTTTGGGCCTAGGGAAGAGAAGGTCCTGGCGAGAGAAGACGTGCCCAGGGTGGCGTTTGCGTCAAGTGGTATCAGAGCATAGAAAAGCTTCTTTGCTTTCTATAGCAGAGGACAAGGGGAGTACACCATGCCGCCAAGGAGAAGAAATAGACAATCACTCGATCCAGAGGAGGAAAGGGAATTGTCCAGAGGAAGAGAAATGTCCAGAGAAAGAGGTAGGCAAGGACAAAATTTAGACATGGAGAGAGGAATGCGTAATCTTCGTGCCAGAATGGAGGACATGGAGATAAGAGAAAGGCGGAGAGCTGATCCAGGAAATATCAGTGAATCCGAGGATGAAGGTGATGCTGGACGTGAAGAAGAAAAAATCCCGGTAGAAGATGCAGCTAATGAGCGTTTGATTAAGGTTATCGCTCGGATGAGTTCAAAAACAAAGATGGACATTCCGGCTTATGAAGGGAGTCTGGATGCAAAAGAGATGCTAGACTGGATTAGAGCTCTTGACACTTACTTCGATTATGAAGATATCGAAGATGATAAGAAGGTCAGACATGCTGTCACAAGATTAAAAGGACATGCAGCATTGTGGTGGGATGAACTGCAAGCTGACAGGCGTTGCCAAGGCAAGCAAAAAATTAAGAGCTGGGACAGGATGATTGCAAAGATGAAGGAAAAATCCATTCCCAGGGACTATCAAATTTCTCTGTTCAGGAGGATGCAGAACCTGAGACAGAAGATGATGACAGTGAAAGAGTACACCGAGGAATTTTACAGGTTGAACATTAGAGCAGGTCATCGTGAAAGCAATGACTAAAAGGTGGCCAGGTATATGAATGGCCTGAGGTATGAAATTCAGGATGAACTAAATTTGGCCACCATCCGAATGGTAGAGGATGCTTACCAATTGGCTCTGAAAGCTGAGGAGAAGCTGAGCCGAAAACAAAGTCAGAGGGGCCAAGGCAGAAGTCAGCCCAGAGGCAAAGCAGTTGCCCAGGAAAGGACCCAGAAGCCCAAGGAAGAATGGAAGAAACCTCAGGGAAGGGCTGAAAGAGGGGGAACCTCGCAGAGAAGGCCATATATTGAACAAAGGGAATAGCATACTGAACAAAGAGGAGGATATGCTGATAATAATAGATTTCCTCGTACCAGGGGTAGAGGAAGAGGTAGAGGTGGAGTCATTACATGCTACACATGTGGAAAGGAGGGGCACAAGTCAGTTGACTGTCCAGATAGGAAGAAGGATGGAGGAGAGACTCATATCGCCGAGGCGCAGAGGCGAGATGTTGAGGCAGAGTACGCTGAGGGCGGAAGATCGCAGGTGATGCAAAAAGTCCTTTTGACGCCAGAAAAGGGGATGGAGAACTCAGCACAGAGGAACAGTATTTTTAGGACTGCTTGCAAAACCAAAGGTTGGGCGTGCAAGGTCATCGTGGACAGCGGAAGCATAGACAATCTCGTTTCAACCAAGATGGTGGAGAGGCTGGAGTTGGAGACAACCGATCACCTGAATCCATACAAAGTTTCATGGCTATAGAAGGGACATCAGGTAAATGTCACTAGATAGTGCTTAGTTGACATTAAGATAGGAGGGTATAGTGATAGAATTTTATGTGATGTTATTCCTATGGATGTCTGTCATTTATTGCTGGGTAGACCATGGCAATATGATAGGAATGTGATCCATGATGGGAGGAAGAATACATATACCCTGGAGAGGAATGGGAGGACCCATATGCTGCGTCCAATTGAAGATAAAGAAGTGAAACTAGAGGTAAGCAACAGAGTACTTCTCATGAGTGGAAAGGAATTTCTTACAGAAGTTAAGAAGAAGGAGGATCCACAATTCTTTGTGGTCAGAAAACCGAGAATTGTTCTGACTAGCACAAGAGTGGACGATCTGCCAAAAGAAGTTCAGGAACTACTGGAAGAGTTCACTGATATTGTAGTGGACAAACTACCTCGTTCGTTGCCACTGATGAGGAGTGTGAGCCATCACATTGATCTCATACCAGGGGCTAGTTTACCAAACAAAGTCGTGTACAGGTTGACACCGCAGGAGAATGAAGAAGTTAAAAGACAAGTCCAGGAGTTGTTGGACAAAGGCTTGGTCAGGGAAAGTTTGAGTCTGTGTGCCGTTCCAACAGTACTCAGTCCGAAGAAAGACGGAGGCTGGAGGATGTGCACTGATTTGAGAGCCATCAACAAGATAACTATCAGGTATAGATTCCCATTGCCAAGAATGGATGATTTGATGGATTGCTTAAGTGGAGCAAATTTTTTTTCAAAGATAGATTTGAAGAGTGGATATCATCAGATTCRTATGAGAGAAGGTGACGAATGGAAAACAACATTCAAGACAAACGAAGGTTTGTAYGAATGGCTTGTCATGCCGTTTGGCTTGACGAATGCACCAAGTACCTTTATGAGGTTGATGAATGAAGTCCTGAAGGAGTTCATTGGGAAATTTKTCATCGTRTATCTRGATGACATATTGGTCTTCAGCAAGACAAAAGMTGAACACTTGAAGCATTTARCTATTGTGATGAAGARATTACAGYARGAGAAGYTGTTGATWAAYATGAAGAAGTCCKCATTCHTRAAGACRKARCTCRTTTATTTRGGRTTYGTTATATCTGCAAATGARYTGAGRATGGATCCRGATAAGGTGGAGRTAATCAAGAATTGGCCATCACCAAGGAACATATTTGAGGTGAGGAGTTTTCATGGGTTGGCTAGTTTCTACCGAAAATTCATTAGAAATTTCAGTGGAATTAGTGCAGCAATGATGGATACAGTGAAGAAAAGACATAAATCTTTTCACTGGACGGAAGAGGCTGAGAAGAGTTTCAATTTGTTGAAACAAAATATTACAGCGCAACCAATCCTGGTGTTGCCAGATTTTCAAAGGACATTCCAGGTGAAATGTGATGCAAGCGGGTTTGCAATTGGAGCGGTCCTGAGTCAGGAAGATAGGCCAATTGCATATTTCAGCGAGAAGCTGAATGAAGCGAAGGAGAAATACTCCACATATGATAAAGAATTATATGCCATCATATAGGCATTGAAGAAGTGGAGGCACTATTTGATTCCGAAGGAATTTGTTTTATATAGTGATAACCATGCATTACAATATGTGACTCAACAAGAAAAGTTGAATCAGAGGCATGTTAAATGGGTAGAATACATGCAAAATTTCACTTTTGTAATAAAACATATTTCTGGTACTGCTAACAAAGTTGTTGATGCTTTGAGCAGGAAAAGTTTGATGTTGCAGGAGTACAAAGTCAGGACGTTAGGCTTTGATGATCTTAAGGACATGTATGCAAATGATTCAGACTTCAAGGAAGCTTATGAAGCAGCTGAGAATCCAGTTCTCAGAGAAAGGAGTCAGTGGATGGAGTATGTGATCCAGGACGGATTGTTGTTCAAGGGAAATCAACTGTGTATTCCAAATTGCTCCATGAGAGAGAACTTGTTGAAGGAAAAGCACAATGGAGGATTGGCCGGACATTTTGGCCATGATAAGACATTTGCTAAGCTGAGCGAGTCATACTTTTGGCCAGGAATGTGGTCAGAAGTCAAGAAATTTGTGGACAGATGCAGGATTTGCCAGCATTCAAAGGGAAGGAAACAGAATGCGGGTTTTTATCAACCCTTGCCCATACTAGAGAGACCATGGGACGAAATTAGCATGGATTTTATATTGGGATTGCCAAGAACACAAAGGGGTGTTGATTCAATATTTGTGGTAGTTGACAAGTTTTCTAAAATGGCACATTTTATCCCATGCCAGAAGACCAGCGATGCGACTCACATCACAAATTTGTTTTTCAAGGAGATTGTTCGACTCCATGGATTGCCAAAAAGCATAGTCTCAGACAGGGACACAAAATTCATAGGGCATTTCTGGAGAACATTGTGGAAGAAGCTTGGAACTAATTTGATGTTTAGTTCTGCTTATCATCCTCAGACGGATGGACAAACAGAAGTGGTCAACAGAAGTCTAGGCGATTTTTTGAGAAGCTTGGTGACAGAGCACCATAACAGCTGGGATGGCATATTACCACAAGCGGAGTTTGCTTACAATGATTCAGTGAACAGGAGCACAGGAAAAAGTCCATTTCAGATTGTATATGGAATACAACCAAGAGGAGTTTCTGAATTGAGGGATTCAGAACAAACTGGTACTAGCAGTGCTAGTGCAGGATAATTCGTTGAAGTAATGAAGGAGCTTCACAGTCGGGTGAAAGAACGACTATTGAAGTCAAATCAGGAGTACAAACGTAGAGCCGATCAACATTGGAGACAACTTCAGTTTGAAGTTGGTGATTTGGTTCTGGCACATTTGATGAAAGAAAGGTTCCTGAGAGGAACATACAACAAGCTGAAGATGAAAAAAATTGGGCCATGCAAGGTCTTGAAAAAGATGGGACAGAATGCTTACGAAATTGAGCTACCAGGTGATATTGGAATATCTCTGATATTTAATGTTTCGGATCTATATCCATATAAAGCTGATGAAGCAGGAGTAGACGGTGATGATCAAACAGAGATCTAGTGGCAGAAGCAGATGCCAGTTGCAAAGAAGCCACAGATGGAGCAGATACTGAACAAACGAGTGGGTAAGAAAACCAGGAGGAAAGAATATTTTGAATATTTAGTTAAGTGGAAGGGTCATCCAGTTGAAGATGCCAGCTGGGAGACTGAAGCAGAGATTCAGAAGCATGGACATACCGTGCAGGAGCTCATGGACAGGAGCCCATGCAAATTTTCAAGTGAGGGAGTATGATGCAGGAGCATCCCTCACGACAAGCAACCAACGTGGAAGAGGAAGTCAGTTGGAAGACGTCTAGCGCAAGTTTTCGAATTTTCAAAATTTTCCCTTGGAGTTGACGTGCTGAACA
Organism: Picea engelmannii; assembly: GCA_009831015.1. Classification (NCBI taxonomy): domain Eukaryota; kingdom Viridiplantae; phylum Streptophyta; class Pinopsida; order Pinales; family Pinaceae; genus Picea; species Picea engelmannii. The sequence goes on along the minus strand of ML777033.1, from coordinate 247,143 downwards.
TAAATGAGACCATTTATTTTGGGCACCTTGAAAAAGAATGTAATCAGACCTCGAGCCATACGCTCTCGTCTGAGATAATCAGAGGCATTTATAGTAGTAGTTGCAGGTAGATAGAATTAAATTCTAGATTAGATAGTTCTAGAAGGAAGAGGGGAAACCGACTATAGACACCCTCATTTGGATGATTGTAAGAGAAAACAGATAGATTATTATCA
>ML777033.1:235619-246878 GCA_009831015.1 Picea engelmannii | reverse complement strand
ATCAGAGGCATTTATAGTAGTAGTTGCAGGTAGATAGAATTAAATTCTAGATTAGATAGTTCTAGAAGGAAGAGGGGAAACCGACTATAGACACCCTCATTTGGATGATTGTAAGAGAAAACAGATAGATTATTATCAAAAAAGAGCATAGGAGAATAGCAGAGGGAGTTGTAGAAGACATCCATGTACAGATCATGAATTAATAGAAGAAGTTGATTCAGATTCATGGTTGTTGTGTTATTCTTCATGTATGTGTGTTAATCGCTCTGAGTATTACTTCCTGCTATGCATTTGTTATGCTGTGTATGTGAATGACTTCATGTGTTAAGATAGAAGTCTGAGAGCAGGAAAAGTGAGGTACGACTGTTTTCTCTTTGAGCAAGGATTCTTGCAAGGAGTGCAGTTGAGTCGTCCGCAAGGAGTGCGTTGACAGAAGGCTCGGGAGTTAAACTTTTGTTCTCAGAACCCTCAGAATTGAAAGTGGGTTACTAAGACTGTTGCAGGAGTGCGCAGGGTCTGGAGGATTCAACACTCGGAAGGTTGTTTAATGTGGAGCGCAAGGAAAGCGCGCAAGTTCCTCTGAAGGATCAGAGTGGAAGAAAGATCAGGAGACATAGCACCTTCTTGTTATCATTATTGAAGGCTGCATAGGAGGATTCCGTGCCAAGAAGTCCCCAAGATAGGAGAAAGGGAATCGACGGTCAAGATCTCGTAGAGAAGGTCGACAGGACCCCGTCAACCATTGGATTTATCGAAGAAGTGGGGAGGTTACGGTCGTGCTGGGAGTGCAAGCTCCAGGAGTTGTGAACCGTTAGATCGTGAATCAGTCACCCGTCAGCCGCTAGATCCCGAAAAGTTGCGCAGGGGTTAAGTTCCGAGGCAGAGAAGAAATTCCGAAGGAGCCATTGGGACATTAGGCCATCGGGGTTTTGACAAGTAAGAAAAATTGAGACCTTGAAAGTCCTGAATTTTCGAGGAAGAATCAGAGCCGTTGATCTCGGTAGGGACACGTGGCAAGGAGCCAGGAATCCATCGGGATCAGCTCATCGGAGAACCGGGTTTGCGAGGACATAAAATTCTCGCATACTGGAATCGCGATTCGCGATTTCCCGACAAGAGATTTGAGCCGTCCATTCGCGAGGAAACGTGGACGAAGATCCTGAAGAGTCGGCATTCGGGACATCGGGGTTTCCAGCGTCGTGGAACTCGAGCACAACGAAATTGCGAAACGCAATTTCCCGATTGACCAGAGCATTGATCTGAAGGACACGTGGGGAGAGATCCCGAGGAGTCGGGGTTGGGCATTTCGGGGTTTCCGGAGTCGAGTGCACTGTGTAAGTTGAAATCGCGATACACGATTTCCCGATAGGATTAAGACTAGTAGTGGAGGACAGGTGTCGGAGGATCGAGCCTTGTCTTGAGGAGAGGACAGGTGGCATCGGAGATCGGGGATCAGAGATTCCAGGAGTGCGATTTCTTCGCATTTCAAATCCCCGAAGTGGGAAATCCCTATAAGGGGGAAAGGACACGGTCACGTGGGTTGGTAGGTCACATGCTGAAGGAATTTGCCTGAGGGGTTAAAGGGTGTAGAAGGTGCTGTCGGAGTTCGGGAATCGGGGATACAAGAGGTAAGGAACTTACGACCTCGCAAGTACCAATTCCCCGACGAGAATTTTCCTGATAGAAGCAAAGAACACGTGGGTGAAGGTTCATCGAGTTTTGGGGTTTTATAATTCTAGTTTTTTTTCACGAGTGTAGGACTCGCGATCCCACGAGGTCCGATTTCCCGATATAACATAGGGAAGTCATAAGGAGAATATTCTGTGGGTGCAGAAAAGTCCCGATAAGGGATTTGAAGAACCTCTTTTGTTCTTCAGGCCTAGGGAAGAGAAGGTCTTGGCGAGAGAAGACGTGCCTAGGGTGGCATTTGCGTCAGGAAGCAGAATTCGTTTCAAGTATGGCTCTGTTATTCATATTAAGACTTGGTATTCAACAGCAAGTATATCCTGCAAAGACTATGATTTTTTTGTAGACTCGGAAGAAATCAAGACACAGAGTAAGCCTAATATTAGAAAGGATCAGATGGGAAAAGAGACATCTTCCAGGACTCATAGACAAATGCCATGATTTGAGAAGACTAGATCGTAGCTTCAAAGACCTCTAGGAGACATGAAATCTCTTGAGAATATCCCCTTCTTTCAGTGACAGATATGGAATCCAGTCAGAAGGATTGGGATATACTTTTTTCCTTGAGACCAGAAGGGAAGTCAATGGTGACTTCCCAAATTGATCAAATAGATCACGCATGTTATAGATAACAGTATAACGATGTACAAAGCCTAATTTGTGTCCAGATAATTCTCCCATCAAGAGGGAGAAGACTATGACGATACACTTGCTCCAATAATCAGAAGCCGTATATATAGAACAAACATGATTCATTAAAAGAAGTCGACACAATATGAGATTCAAAGGGAAAATGTATGAAAATCCTTGTATTGGAGATTGATTTATCTCTAGTACCATTTGGTGAAGTACATTAGTCGAGCCATGGAGACATGACTACAATAGAAGATTGGCTACCTCGAGAGAAAGGGGATAAGATACCCTCAGTGTCAGTTATTGAGCCACTCTCAGTTTCAGATGAAGTTGTTGCCATGCTAGAGTAGAGGATTTTCTCTCAGAGTTCAGCAACCACAATTGGCAATGGAGCAATCATTATTAGCTTCAGAACAACTGCAGGTGAAGACTCCTAGTCCCAGAGGAATAGTTGCAGAGAGAGTAGAGAACATACTCTCAGTAGTGAGACAGATAGTGATTTTCAGAAAGAACATAGAGCTAGCACATGATCGTGTAGATTAAGTTGCATCTGAGCAAGTTGAAGCAAGCTCCAAGAGCTTAGTATGGAAGGATTGATAGTTTTTTTATGATCTTGGGATTTATCGAGAGTAAAGATGATCCCAACCTTTACTTCAATATTTAGAATGATGGACTAGTTATATTGCTTTCATATGTGGATGACCTATTATTAACAGATGAATAAAATCTCATCACATATTGTAGGAAGAAGATTGTCCTTGAATTTGAAATGAGGACCTAGGCCCAATGCACCATTTATTAGGTCCTGAAGTATGGTAGATCCTAGAAGATATTTTCCTTAATCAAGGAAAGTATGTTGTGGAAATTCTAAAGATATTTGATATGATGGACTGTATAGCCATGTCCACTCCTATGGAGACAAATATGAATTTATTGGTTGATACTTCATTAGAAATAGTTGATGTTACTCTATATAGACAAATGATTGGTTCGTTGATGTATCTGACGAACACCAGACCATATATATGCTTTGTTGTGAATAACTTAAGTCAGTATATGGTGAAGCCCAGGCGTGTTCACCTTGTAGATAAAAAGCATGTGATGAGATACCTTAAGGGTATGTTGGACTATGGCCTATGTTATACTGGAGACTGTGACTTCATATTGTATGGCTATACTGATTCAGAATGGGTTGGAAGTGCTTTAGACATAAAAATAACTTTAGGATGTTGTTTCAGTTTAGGGTCATCCATGACTTCATGGAAAAGCAGGAAGTAGTCCAGTAATGCTCTCATAATGACATAAGCGGAGTACATTGCAGCATGTTCCACCAATTGTGAATCCATATGGCTTCAGAAGTTGTTGACAAGTCTATTTGATCTAGAGATGGAAGATACCATGATTCTATGTGATAACCATAGTTCATAAAGATGACAAAGAACCCAATGTTCCATGATAAGATGAAGCACATAGAGATTTGGTATCACTACATTCGTGAAATGGTGCAGAAGGGAGCTGTAAAGCTCCAATATGTTGGCATAGATGATCAGGTTGAAGATGTGTTGACTAAGCCTTTGTCTTGTGTGAAGTTTGAGTACTTCCGAGACAAGCTTGGTGTTTTTCGAAAGGACCTCCCTCGAAAAGGGGAGGGATGTTGATGATACTATGGTATCCTGACCAAGGAGTGGGTAGATTAGTTAGGATTTTATATCCTAGGGGATTGATCATCCCTGGGAAGATCCTGAAGGTCCAATAAGGATGGTTTGTCAGAGTACCTCTACATTTATATGTTAGTTGTGGTAAGTAGTGGTAGCACAATTAGCATTTTATATCCTATGGAATCTTATGATTCCTAGGCATATCCCGAAGGTTTGGTAAGGAAGGTATGTCAGAGTACCACGTGGTAGCTCAGTTAGGATTCTATATCCTAGGTAATATTATGATTCATGGGTAGATGCCAAAGGCCCAGTAAGGATGGTCTGTCAGAGTACCACAAATATTTTTGTTGATGCACCTGCCTCATTTTTTTTTCCGCATGATGATGTTGATGTTCCAAATTCATGTTCTTGATGATGTTGATATTCCAACTTTGTGTTGTTGATGTTGATGTTCCATCTTCGTGTTGTTGATGTTGATGTTCCAGCTTCATGTTGTTGTTGATGATGATGTTACTCCAGCTTTGTGTTGCAGATGATGATGATGTTCAGTTTCTACTAATGTTGATGATGAGAAAAAATTATGATGACCTATAAATATGACATATAGTGTTCCAAATTTTGATGACGATGTCTCCTCCTCTTGTTGTTGTATTGATTCTAGTCAGTTGTTATTGATGTTTTCAGTAAAATACCCTTATTGTTAATGGGGAGCGTTGAAATATTGTAACTTAGAAGAATATTCTACCTAAGAGGGAATGTTGAATAATATTATTATATTATATTTATTAATTAGGCCATATTGTTCCTTTGGAAAACTTGACCCTTTTGTGCCTTGACAGTTAAATGTAAATTAAGAGGGTAAAGTGACAGGTCAGACTAGACCTAATTATAAGTTGGCCAGACCACTATTTATAAGAGAGGCCAATGCCTCATTTGGATACACTCACCAATCAATTCTATAGTGCGCAAGTCTTGGAGGAGAAACCGTTGCAACTGGGGGTGACGTCAAGGAGGGTTTTGGTCTATATCTTGGTATTTATTGGTTAAGTGGTGCACTACTCTTCCTAGTGAAGGAGTAGAGGAGAATATTCTACTCGGTATTTGGTCTATCTATATTGAGGAAGATTTTTTTAGGTTTTCTCCCCCATGAGAGTTTCCCAGGATAATATGTGTGTCTCTATTGTTTATGTGATTGCCTCTCTTTCAATGATCTTATTTATGAAGATAATGTGCTAAATGATTATAATAGTAAAGAAGAATCGTAAGTGCTAGATGTATAAGTAAAACTTCATCAATTTGGATATGCATCGGAAAGTTTAAGAGAAAGTGTTTTCTATCTTCAACCTTTTTAGTATCACAGAAATAACAAATTCAATTGTCCAACACGTAATTTCACTATTCATCTACCAAAATTTGAATTCCCTTAAAAATTTTCATCTTTATCAATTTTAACATTTTCAAATACTTAATTATCTTCTCCCATCAGTCCTTTATGAAATTCAAAATAAAAAACACATGGGTGGACAAAGTAGTTAATTTTTTTTAGATTTAGTTAAATCGGTATTCAATTAAAATTATTTAGATGAAAAGATTTAAATTTGGAAGATAAAAAGAGTAAACAACTTCCCTCTCAATTTTCAAAAGATGTAGTATAAAAGTTCTACTTTTTGGTATTTTTGGGGACATATTTTCAGATCAATTTTTCTTTAAAAATTTGTTGAAATTGCATATTTGAATTATTGGACTATATAATCCTAGTGATTTAGAGGTTTTACAAGAAACTAAAACCATTTATGTATTCAAAAATACAATTTAAGCAATGGAAAACTATGATTCCGGCAATAAGAATTATATAATCAAATTCCAGTAATACTAGGCTTATCCAAACACCCCCACACTCTTTTACAATGATTGAAGGGAAATGGAAGTCAAATCCAAAATCTTAAAGAAAAACCATACTCTCAATCACTTTTTTCAGAATTTCTTTAAATTCTTTGTTTCTCCTCATTTCCAAACATCCCCCACTCTATGGAAATGACTAGAGGAATGTGGCGGACAAATCCAAAATCTTAAAGAAAGATCATACTCCTAAACATTTTTTGGGGAATTTATTTAAATTCTTTATTTCTCCTCATTAGAAATGAGGATATCTCTAGAGCTCTCACTGACTCGAAAAGTGAAAATTTGTTTTTGTTCAGTTCAACACAATGCGAGCGCATAGTGAAAATTGTTTTTCATTGAAGCCTATCCAACCATTACCCATGCGGCACGTCATGCATCCTAAAAGAGACAATGCACCCATCGACTGTGAACCTCAACTCCTTTGCATCGACAATACCTCCAATTTCCCTTCCTACTGCTTCGATGGCAAGGGGAAGCCCTCCACACTTGTCACACACAACCCTGGTCATTTTTTGATCGATGTCTGATGGGACATTTCCACATGGGATCTTTAGTCAATGAACCTATGACATAGCGCCTTTGTTTGTGGGATAGTAAAGAATATCCCTAATTTCACTAGATATTTGTAAATACCTCCAAAAATAATTTTGTTGAACCCCTCCCAATACATCTTTTTAATAAAAGAAACCCCTATTTTTGTGGTTAGTTGTGAGGAGAGGTCATTCCGAAGGCTTGAAAAAGAGGAATACTGAGAAACGGTGATTCAGTGAACCAAAGCAATAAACCATTGTGAAAGAGTTCCCTCACCTTTTGGTTGTTGAAGAGTGTCTTTAAAAGCAAAGTTTTGTCGCAACCATCATTTCCAACCACGCCAATTCGTGAGAAGGTAGTTGATCACTAACTTCTCTAGCCTTTCAAGAGCATTGTGTTGTCCCACTATAAGGGGTTTGTTGATGAGAATACCCGTTGAAGTTACAGGTTCGGATGTGGTTGTCGGGGTATTGGTTGAAAAGAAGATGCCAACTTGTCAAGGCTTCGATGCTTTTCTAAGAAGATGCCAACTTGCCAAAGCTTCGACTCTTTTCTTAATAGGAAATCGAAGAACAGTAAACAGTATCACGCTGAAGGGTACAAAGGAGATGGTTTTCCATATGAAAACGGTAAAGGCAACAGAAGACACTCTTCCAAAAACAATACAAACACACCGCAATACCAAAACCTCAATGAAGGCACGACAAGAAATTGTGCAAAGTAAAATCCAATCCAATATAATGGCCCATAATATCGAAGTTTTTGGTATTTTCTACTAGACAAAGTATTGCATATTTCTACTACAGGAAACTTATTATAATTTAGTATATCAATTAGTAGTGGAATAGTCATTATTGGCCACTATCAGTTAATGTTGGTTGACTCACTGTTATTTTATTTAAGGAAAACCACGCCACCTAAAATAACCTATTGATAGTCTGTAAGTGGGTAGATTTCGCTCCTACTAGATGACTCTCCATTTTCTTGGACTATTAACCTATGTCCTCACATTTAAAGGAAACAAACTCTTAACTAAACAAAAATAGTTTTAAATCGGATGACATTCTTCCAACAACAATACAAAGACACTGCAAAACCAAGACCTCAAGGAAGGTGACAAGAAATTGTGCTAAGTAAAATCTAATCAAGATAATAGCCTATAATACCCAAGCTTTTGATATTTTCTACTAGGCAAAGTATTGCATATTTCTACCACAAGAAACTTATTATAATTTAGTATGTCAATTAGTAGTGGAATAGTGATCATTGTTCGTCGAATCATCACCATTATTTTATCTAAGAAAAACCAAGCCACCTAAAATAACCTACTGGTAGTTAGTAAGTGGGCATATTTTCACTCCTAGATGACTCTCCATATTATTGGACCGTGTTAACACATAAGAATGATCATGTTATCCAAGTATTATGTCATACTATCAACTAACAACCTCCTCTAAGTGTGCAAGATATATTTGACTTGGTGTTGTGAACTAGTTAAGGAAGAGGGTTGGGGGTTAAGCAACTTGCAAGCATTTGAGTAAAAATCTGAAATTACCATCATCAACCTCATAGCCATCACGTACTCCATGAGATTTTTTGTCTTGTTTGGAGGTCAGGAAGGGTTTGCCTACTTAATTTTCCTTTGGTGCTACGAACTAGCTCAGGTGTTGCAAATTTAGACGGGTGCTACAGAATGTGCTGCAGAAACTCTGTTTTAAGACTGTTGAACTCGTATTTTTGACCAGTTGACTTTCAGGAGTATTTTCGGGTGAACCGAGATGAATTTTCAAAATCCAAAGGAGTTTATTGTCAAGAACAGACCCAATAATATTAACCTATTTCATTTTTTACATAGGTGTCATGGATTGGGAGATTTGAAGGAATATTTGAGACCTATGTTTTCAGCTTTCATGATTTCTTGTTTGTGACATGTTTTTGTGACACGTGCTTCAGTCAGCTGGAGATGAATTTCAAGAAAGTGAGAGAGGTTTTTCTTTAGAATAATCTTATCTACAAAAAAAATTCTCATATTTTACACAATTTTTATGGTTTGAGAATTACAAGTGGTGTTTTGAAGCCTATTTTTCAGAATTTTCCAACGTGAAAAGAAGGAAATCAGTTAAAAGGTGTCATTTTATGTTTGTAACTATTTCTATTTTGGGAAAGAGGATGGAATTCAAATTGTAATGCTATCATCCCTATCTAGGATACAAGATAGGCATTAGAAGTCATTAGTGTGGTTGTTCTGGGAGTTGCCTGGGCTTTGCTCAACTTTTGGGAAGGGAAACCCCCTGCCAATGTAATGAAGACTTGTCTATTTCTTTGAAGATTAATGTAGAATCTATCTTTTTCTGACCTGAGATTCATCATGGCGTCATTGTTCAACATGTTTTCCTTGTTTATGTAGCACTAACCTATGAATAAGTGGAAGGAATTCATCTTCGTCTGATGCTCCTCTCACATAGATCATGCTTGTAATACGTTATTGGTTTATGTTTTAGTAATCAACTCCCATGTGTTAATTCCTTTGAAACTGCATGAAGAGATTCATCCATTGTTAGGTGCCTCTAGTGTAGTGGACTATCTGTTAATGTTTAAATGGTTATTCCTTTCATAATTCATCCTTGATAGATGCTATGTCGGGTAACCTTCCCTCTTGTCTTCATTCCTCTAAAGTTGCAACTGAGAATTCAGATCCTTTGCTAGATGCTCTCTCCTGCAATGGGCTTATCTCCCTTTTCAAGCTGACTTTTTATTATTACAACCTGCTGAACATGGTGCTTACTTTGCCTCGGTGTTTTCAGGGAGGTTTTAGCCTGCATTAGTTGTAATCCATTGAGATTCAAGTTCTGACTCCATTGCCCAATAGACTCTTTCCCAAGTTTATCAAACCACCAACCCTTATAAAAATAATTTGTTCCTACCATAAATCTGACCTTATGAGTGCTATTGTTGAACATCTTTGAGTGTGAAAGCCTTTGGCTATTGAGAGAGCCCTCTCTAACTGTATTAGGTCAGAATACAGTCTAAAGTAGGTTGAAATGGTTACCTTTGGAATTTCCTACAACAACCATAGGAAAAAGACAGAGTGTTAACAGACACCTATTTCCTCACATTCAATGAAAACGAACTCTTAACTAAACAAAAATAGTTATAAATCGGACTTCAAAACCAAAAATATTAGATCTAGTATTGAATCTATTTATGTATATAGAAATGCAATTTAAACAACACAAAATTGTGATTTCAACCAAATTTGTGTTGCCAAATTCCAAATTTACTAAAATTTTTGAATAAAATTTTATAAAGAGTTTTCATCCATAAAGTGGAATTATTGAATTATCTCAACGAAAATATATCATTATTTTCAAAAAAAAATAATAAGAAGAAAATGATATGAATAATCCTAAACCCGCCTTCAATATAATACTTTTCACAGATAATGAAATGATATGAATAATATGATCATTACTAGCACAACCACATTATTAAAAGTGGTTGATATAGACCTACAATGTCATAAGTTTTGATGGAAAACTGTTATATCAACCATTTTTAATAATGTGACTGTTTCAATGATTAAGACTTGTTTTTAGAGCTTCAAGGGTGATATCATTTTTAATAATGACTAACACTTATTTTTTGAGTTGCAATAATGATACTATATTAAATAAGAGCCCTTCAATCTATATGAAGACAAAGATTATTCCTTATGATGACAAAGAATATTTCCTCTTAAATGAATGTAGTTCATCCATTCTGAATTCCATATTAAAAGAAAGATTAATGTCTTTCGGCCTCACATGAATGGAAGATGCAAATCTTCCATTCATGGAACTTGGTCGGATGTCCATTTAGAAAATGTGATATTGATTTTCTCATACTTGGGACTCAGTTTATGTCAAACGGTTTGGGTTGGGAGGAAACCAAATAACCTTTAACAAGGTAATTCCAGACCAATAATTAATTAATGGAGATATTTCAGCAAAAGCGAGGATGATGTCTTTGGTTAGTGTTAAAATCGCATGCATGAAAAGGAGGTGTCGAAATCCCATGAATGGAAACGAGAATCTAATTGCTCCAGTCATCTAACTTGGTTGGATTTCCATTGAGAAACAAAATGATATTGCTTTTCTGATACCCAGTACTCATGTTTTATGAGTGTGTTTGAGTTACTAAGAAACCCAATAACCTTACCAAGGTTATTCCACTCTATGTTGTCTATTGAATAATATGTAATTGGAGAGTCAAACATTTTGTAAGTTAAAATGTGTTGATTATTCCATGTAAGTGGTTATTTCAGAAGTGTGAATAGTGAAATAAAGAAACCAATGAGTTGTAGATTTTGGATTTTCCTGCACTACGCATTTTGTTGATGCAACCATTTGCGCATCGAGGGATTGTCTAAATCGACACTCTATTTCATTGAAGAGAATCCAAAAGTAGACATTAAATTGGTGTATAAGATTTCCTTATTTATGGGATAAGGGACTTTCTCACTTTAGTGACTTATACATATAATATATACAAAGAAATAACTCATAAGTCTAGGTCGAAAAGGGATGTACCATATAAGAAGATAATGTTTTCCATTAATACGAAACTCCTAATCTACTTAACATGGATTATGGATTCTCGCCCATATAGAAGCACTCTCTTTGAGTCAACCCTCCCTAAATTTTCTAGGTGATAGTGGACCAGATCTATTGATTCACACACACACACACACACACACACACACACACACACACACACACACACACATATATATATATCCTCTTTTACTCTATATTTATAACTCATATTTATGAAAATAAAAATAAAAAATTTCTCTTAGCAATATTATACA
>ML777033.1:223258-235569 GCA_009831015.1 Picea engelmannii | reverse complement strand
TAAATTTTATTTCATCATTTTTAAACTAGCTAATTTTATAAATTAATAAAGTAAAAATGATGATGATTAAGGTCTACACTAGAATTGGTTTATTAAACCTTAAGAAAGGAAAGAGATTACTTAGATTTCTTTAAGAAAAAATCTATGCTAGAAAAGCATTAAGAAAAGTGTTCCAAGATCACCATAGTTTTGATGACTTAGAAGGTTAGAAAGGTCACTATTGTGACAAATATTTTGAAATTGTGATCTAATTTGTGTTGAAATATTGTAACTTCGAAGAATATTCTACCTAAGAGGGAATCTTGAATAATATTATTATATTATATTTATTAATTAGGCCCTATTGTGCCTTTGGAAAAGTCGACCCTTTTGTGCCTTGACAGTTAAATGTAAATTAAGAGGGTAAAGTGACAGGTCGACCCAAACCTAATTATAAGCTATCCAAACCACTATTTGTAAGAGAGGCTAGTGCCTCATTTGGACACACTCACCAATCATCTCTGCAGTGCGCAAATCTTGGAGGATAAATTGTTGCAACTAGGGGTGACGTCAAGGAGGGTTTTGGTCTATCTCTTTGTATTTCTTGGTTAAGTGGTGCACTACTCTTTCTAGTGAAGGAGTAGAGGAGGATATTTTGTTCGGTCTTTGGTATATCTATAATGAGGAAGTTTTTGCTGGGTTTTCTCCCCCATGAGGGTTTCCCACGATAATCTGTGTGTCTCTATTGTTTCTGTGATTGCCTATCTTTCAGTGATCTTATTTATGCAACTAATGTGCTAAATGATTATAATAATAAAGAAGAATCATAACTGCTAGTTGTATAAGTAAAACTTCAACATGGTATCAGAGTGGGCCTGAAAGAGACCAACTCACAGTTTATAAGAAGTGACTAGCCTCAACACACCCTCTCCAAAATCCATTTTCCAGTTTTGCAGCTGCTGGAGAATTAAGCTTTCTACATAAACCCTAAGTGTGATGTTTTCCCTATTTAAGGAGGATGTTGGGGGGAGTAATTGCATCTAGGAGCTCACCCTAGGAGGGTGCATCTAGTCCCTGGATCAGAATTATGAAATTTAAAGTTTGAAAATTTAGGGTTTCCTCATAAAACCCTAAGTTGCAGTTACGGTACTAGTTGCAGTATCAGTTGCAGTTGCAATGCCAGTTCCTTCGTACCAGTTCCTGCATGCGAGTTGTAGCACTAGTTCCAGTGCCAACACCAGTTTCAATACCAGTTGTAGTAAAAAATTTTGTGAAGTGTTGGGACTAATTTGTTATTGTCCTAGTGCACCTTACCCTAGAAAGTATCCAGCTAGCTTTAAATTACAAATTGAAGCACCTTTGAATTTTCAAAGGTTCATTATTACTTGTTGTTGTCGGATGGTTTCACTACCTATAGATACTTCTATAGGTATGTACTTACATATGTTTAAACTGTATCATTATTTTAAACGGTATTTGCAGGAGAAACGATTTTTTATCTAAACAAAAATCATAGATCCAGAGGGATCTCAGATCCAGCACATTCAGAGGAACTATGCACCCCAGGTTTGATTACTTTGATATGCCTCTACTTGTTATGGAATTATTATAGTCTTATGAATATCTAGGTTGTATTTTGATCTATTCAAGTCATCATACTAACCATTGGTCAAAATTAAATTCAAAGCATTGGATTGATTAAAGTTGAGATTATAGATTTTATTCCCTAACTCAAATTTTTGTCAATATATCATATTGTCTTAGTACAAAGGACATGTTGAAGAAAATACTTTTCATCTTGAATGAAGGAGACTCAGAAGAAAAGAAACACACTCATTCTTGAGGACAAGACTCCAAATTCTAGGTTTGATTGATTAAATTGATAAGATTCAAATTTACACATATCAAGTTTGATAACTACTAAACATTATAGTTGTGATAACAATCTTTGAAATTTTTTATTATTGAATACTTGGTAGCGTGTGAGCACTATTGAGATAAATGCTTACTGTAATCATTTACTAGATATAACTAACATATCCTCTGGGAGAAACTTCTTATTTTGTTTCCATGTTACCATGGAGGAATGATTGATCACAACACTAGAAGAGTGTTTCTCTCATTCCTTATTATTTTTTTTCTTTCTTTTTACCCTTGTTTCAGGCAGGTCACAAGTGATAGCTCTAAAGGAGTTACTATGATGACTGTTCTCGCTATTATTTCATTAGTATTATAAAGAGTATTATTCTTGTCTGTTGTTCCTCCCTTGTTGTTCTTGTTCTGGGCAAGTCATAGATGATAACCCTAAGGAAGCTATAGTGATGGTTGCAGGAGGCAACATATTAGATGATACATGGTTCAAACTATCCAATTTGTATACATGATCGTATACATCCATGTACCAAAGAATATGAAGAAGAAGTTACTTTTGAGATACAAAGTATCACATATGGAGATTGATTGTAAGGAGCATAAGGCTCCAAAGATGACTGAACATTAGAATAGAACTCACAATAGACTTGGTCAATGGATAATGAAGCCACCTTGACAGGAAGAAAAATTCGTTTGAAGTATGGATCTTTTTTTCATATTAAGACTTGGTATTCAACACCAAGTATATCCTACAAAGACTATGATTTTTTTGTAGACTCGAAAGAAATCAAGACATAGAGTAAGCCTAATCTCAGAAAGGATCAGATCGGAAAAAGAGACATATTCAAGGACTCGCAAACAAATGCCATGATTTGAGAAGACTAGATCGTAGCTTCAAAGACCTCTAGGAGACATGAAATCTCTTGAGAATATCCCCTTCTTTCAGTGATAGAGATGGAAGCCAGTCAGAAGCATTGGGATATGCTTTTTTCCTTAATACCAAAAGGGAAGTCAATGGTGACTTCCCAGATTGATCAAACAGATCAAGCATGCTACATATAACAGTATAGCGATGTACAAAGCCTAATTTGTGTCCAGAGAATTCTCCCATCAAGAGGGAGAAGACTATGACGATACACTTGCTCCAATAATCAGAAGAAGTATATATAGAACAAACATGATTCATTAAAAGAAGCTGACACAATATGAGATTCAGAGGGAGAAAGTATGAAAATCCTTGTATTTGAGATTGATTTATCTCCAGTACCATTTGGTGAAGTACATTAGTCGGGCCATGGAGACATGACTACAATAGAAGATTGGTTACCTCGAGAGAAAGAGGATACGATACCCTCAGTTTTAGTTATTGAGCCACTCTCAGTTTCAGATGAAGTTGTTGCCGTGCTAGAGTAGAGGATTTTCTCTCAGAGTTCAGTAGCCACAATTGGCAATGGAGTAGTCATTCTCAACTTCAAAACAACTGTAGGTGCAGACTCCCAGTCCCAAAGGAATAGTTGGAGAGAGAGTAGAGAACATACTCTCAAGTAGTGAGACAAATAGTGATTTTCAGAAAGCACATAGATCTAGCACATGATCGTGTAGATTAAGTTGCATCTGAGCAAGTTGAAGCAAGCTCGAAGATCTTAGTATGGAAGGATTGATAGTTTTTTTATGATCTTGGGATTTATCAAGAGTAAAGATGATCCCAACCTTTACTTCAATATTTAGAATGATGGACTAGTTATATTGCTTCCATATGTGGATGACCTATTATTAACAGATGAATAAAATCTCATCACATATTGTAGGAAGAATATTGTCATTGAATTTGAAATGAGGACCTAGGCCCGATGCACTATTTATTAGGTCCTGAAGTATGGCATATCCTAGAAGATATTTTCCTTAATCAAGGAAAGTATGTTGTGGAAATTCTGAAGATATTTGATATGATGGACTGTAGAGCCATGTCCACTCCTATAGAGACAGATCTAAAGTTATTGGTTGATACTTCATCATAAATAGTTGATGTTACTCTATATAGATAGATGATTGGTTCGTTGATGTATCTGACGAACACCAGACCATATATATGCTTTGTTGTGAATACCTTAAGTCAGTATATGGTGAAGCCCAGACATGTTCACCTTGTAGATTAAAAGCATGTGATGAGATACCTTAAGGGTACGTTGGACTATGGCCTCTATTATACTGGAGACTGTGACTTCATATTGTATGGCTATACTAATTCAGATTGGGCTGGAAGTGCTTCAGACAGAAAAAGCACTTTAGGATGTTGTTTTAGTTTGGGGTCATCCATGACTTCATGGAAAAGAAGGAATTAGTCCAGTAATGCTCTCATAATGACAGAAGCAGAGTACATTGCAGCATGTTCCACCAATTGTGAATCCATATGGCTTCGAAAGTTGTTGACAAGTCTGTTTGATCTGGAGATGGAAGATACCATGATTCTATGTGATAACCATAGTTCATAAAGATGACAGAGAACCCAGTGTTCCATGATAAGATGAAGCACATAGAGATTTGGTATCACTACATTCGTGACATGGTGCAGAAGGGAGCTGTCAAGCTCCAATATGTTGGCATAGATGATCAGGTTTTAGATGTGTTGACTAAGCCTTTGTCTCGTGTGAAGTTTGAGTACTTCCGAGACAAGCTTGGTGTTGATCTAAAGGACCTCCCTCGAAAAGGGGAGGGATGTTGATGATACTATGGTATCCTGACCAAGAAGTGGGTAGATTAGTTAAGATTTTATATCCTAGGGGATTGATCATCCCTGGGAAGATCCTGAAGTTCCGATAAGGATGGTCTGTCAGAGTACCTCTGCATGTATATGTTAGTTTTGGTCAGTAGTGGTAGCGCAGTTAGATTTTATATCATATGGAATCTTATGATTCCTGGTCATATCCTGATGGTTCAGTAAGGAAGGTATGTCAGAGTACCATGTGGTAGCTCAGTTAGGATTCTATATCCTAGGGAATATGATGATTCCTGGGTAGATCCCAAAGGCCCGGTAAGGATGGTCTGTCAGAGTACCACAAATATTTTTGTTGATGCACCTGCCTCATTTTTTTTCCACGTGATGATGTTGATGTTCTAGATTCATGTTCTTGATGATGTTGATATTCCAACTTTGTGTTGTTGATGTTGATGTTCCATCTTCATGTTGTTGATGTTGATATTCCAGCTTCATGTTGTTGTTGATGATGATGTTACTCCAGCTTCGCGTTGCAGATGATGATGATGTTCAGTTTCTACTGATGTTGATGATGAGAAAAACTTATGATGACCTATAAATATGACATATAGTGTTCCAAATGTTGATGACGATGTCTCATCCTCTTGATGTTGTATTGAGTCCAGTCAGTTGTTATTGATTTTTTCAGTAAAATACCCTTATTGTTAATGGGGAGTGTTGAAATATTGTAACTTAGAAGAATATTCTACCTAAGAGGGAATGTTGAATAATATTATTATATTATATTTATTAATTAAGCCATATTGTTCCTTTGGAAAACTCGACCCTTTTGTGCCTTGAAAGTTAAATGTAAATTAAGAGGGTAAAGTGACAGGTTGGACCAGACCTAATTATAAGTTGGCCAAACCACTATTTATAAGAGAGGCCAGTGCCTCATTTGGACACACTCACCAATCAGCTCTACAGTGTGCAAGTCTTGGAGGAGAAACCGTTGCAATTGGGGGTGACGTCAAGGAGGGTTTTGGTCTATATCTTGGTATTTATTGGTTAAGTGGTGCACTACTCTTCCTAGTGAAGGAGTAGAGGAGGATATTCTGCTCAGTATTTCGTCTATCTATATTGAGGAATCTTTTTTTAGGTTTTCTCCCCCATGAGAGTTTCCCAAGATAATTTGTGTGTCTCTATTGTTTCTGTGATTGTCTCTCTTTCAATGATATTATTTATGAAGCTAATGTGCTAAATGATTATAATAATAAAGAAGAATCATAAGTGCTAGATGTATAAGTAAAACTTCAACAATTTGGATATACATCGGAAAGTTTAAGAGAAAGTGTTTTTTATCTTCAACCTTTTTAGTATCACAGAAATAACAAATTCAATTGTCCAACACCTAATTTCACTATTCATCTACCAAAATTTGAATTCCCTTATAAATTTTCATCTTTATCAATTTTAACATTTTCAAATACTTAATTATCTTCTCCCATCAGTCCTTTATGAAATTCAAAATAAAAAACACATGGGTGGACAAAGTAGTTAATTTTTTTTAGATTTAGTTAAATCGGTATTCAATCAAAATTATTTAGATGAAAAGATTTAAACTTGGAAGATAAAAAGAGTAAACAACTTCCCTCTCAATTTTCGAAAGATGTAGTATAAAAGTTCTACTTTTTGGTATTTTTGGGGACATATTTTCAGATCAATTTTTCTTTAAAAATTTGTTGAAATTGCATATTTGAATTATTGGACTGTATAATCCTAGTGATTTAGAGGTTTTACAGAAAACTGAAACCATTTAAGTATTGAAAAATACAATTTAATCAATGGAAAACTATGATTCCGGCAATAAGAATTATATAATCAAATTCCAGTAATACTAGGCTTATCCAAACACCCCCACACTCTGTGACAATGATTGAAGGGAAATGGAAGTCAAATCTAAAATCTTAAAGAAAAACCATACTCTCAATCACTTTTTTCAGAATTTCTTTAAATTCTTTGTTTCTCCTCATTTCCAAACATCCTCCACTCTATGGAAATGACTAGAGGAACGTGGCGGACAAATCCAAAATCCTAAAGAGAGATCATACTCCCAAACATTTTTTGGGGAATTTATTTAAATCCTTTGTTTCTCCTCATTAGAAATGAGGATATCTCTAGAGCTCTCACTGACTCGAAAAGTGAAAATTTGTTGTCGTTCAGTTCAACACAATGTGAGCACATAGTGAAAATTGATTTTCATTGAAGCCTATCCAACCCTTACTTGTGTGGCACGGCGTGCATTCTAAAAGAGAAAATGCACCCATCGAATATGAACCTCGACTCCTTTGCATCGACAATACCTTCAATTTCCCTTCCTACTGTTTTGATGGCAAGGGGAAGCCCTCCACACTTGTCACACACAACCCTGGTCATTTTTTGATCGATGTCTGATGGCACATTTCCACATGGGATCTTTAGTCAATAAACCTATGACATAGCACCTTTGTTCTTGGGATATTAAAGAATATCCCTAATTTCACTAGATATTTGTAAATACCTCCAAAAATCCTTTTGTTGAACCCCCTCCCAATACATCTTTTTAATAAAAGAAACCCCTATTTTTGTGGCTAGTTGTGAGGAGAGGTCATTCCGAAGGCTTGAAAAAGAGGAAGACTGAGAAACAGTGATTTAGTGAACCAAAGCAATAAACCATTGCGAAAGAGATCCCTCACCTTTTGGTTGTTGAAGAGTGTCTTTAGAAGCGAAGTGTTGTCGCAACCATCATTTCTAACCACGCCAATTCGCGAGAAGGTAGTTGATCACTAACTTCTCTAGCCTTTCAAGAGCATTGTGTTGTCCCACTATAAGGGGTTTGTTGATGAGAATATCCGTTGAAGTTACAGGTTCAGATGTGGTTGTCGAGGTATTGGTTGAAAAGAAGCTGCCAACTTGTCAAGGCTTCGATGCTTTTCTAAGAAGCTACCAACTTGCCAAGGCTTCAACTTTTTTCTTAATAGGAAATTGAAGAACAGTAAACAGTATCATGCTGAAGGGTACAAAGGAGATGGTTTTCCATATGAAAATGGTTCTGGCAATGGAAGACACTCTTCCAAAAACAATACAAACACACTGCAAAACCAAGACCTCAATGAAGGTGACAAGAAATTGTGCAAAGTAAAATCCAATCCAATATAATGGCCCATAATACTGAAGTTTTTGGTATTTTCTACTAGACAAAGTATTGCATATTTCTACTACAGGAAACTTATTATAATTTAGTATGTCAATTAGTAGTGGAATAGTCATTATTGGCCACTATCAGTTAATGTTGGTTGAATCATCATTGTTATTTTATTTAAGGAAAACCACGCCACCTAAAATAACCTATTGATAGTCTATAAGTGGGTAGATTTTCAGTCCTACTAGATGACTCTCCATTTTCTTGGACCGTTAACCTATTTCCTCGCATTTAAAGAAAACAAACTCTTAACTAAACAAAAATAGTTTTAAATCGGACGACACTCTTCCAACAATAATACAAACACACTGCAAAACCAAGACCTCAAGGAAGGTGACAAGAAAATGTGCTAAGTAAAATCCAATCCAAGATAATAGCCTGTAATACCCAAGCTTTTGGTATTTTCTACTAGGAAAAGTATTGCATATTTCTACCACAAGAAACTTATTATAATTTAGTATGTCAATTAGTAGTGGAATAGTGATCATTGGTCGTCAACTCATCACCGTTATTTTATCTAAGAAAAACCAAGCCACCTAAAATAACCTACTAGTAGTTAGTAAGTGGGCATATTTTCACTCCTAGATGACTCTCCATATTATTGGACCATGTTAACACATAAGATTGATCATGTTATCCAAGTATTATGTCATACCATCAACTAACAACCTCCTCTGAGTGTACAAGATATATTTGACTTGGTGTTGCGAACTAGTTAAGGAAGAGGGTTGGGGGTTAGGCAACTTGCAAGCATATGAGTTCAAATATGAAATTACCATCATCAACCTCATAGCCATCACGTACTCCATGAGATTTTTTGTCTTGTTTGGAGGTCAGAAAGGGTTTTCCTACTTAATTTTCCTTTGGCGCTACGAACTGGCTCAGGCGTTGCAAATTTAAACAGGTGTTGCGAAAACTCTGTTTTAAGATTGTTGAACTCGTATTTTTGACCAGTTGACTTCCAGGAGTATTTTCAGGTGAACCAGGATGAATTTTCAAAATCCAAAGGAGGTTATTGTCAAGAACAGACCCAATAATATTAACCTCTTTCATTTTTTACATAGGTGTCATGGATTGGGAGATTCGAAGGAATATTTGAGACCTATTTTTTCAACTTTCATGATTTCTTGTTTGTGACATGTTTTTGTGACACGTATTTCGGCCAGCTGGAGATGAATTTCAAGAAACCGAGAGAGGTTTTTCTTTAGAATAATCTTATCTACAAAAATATTTCTCATATTTTACACAATTCTTATGGTTTGATAATTACAAGTGGTGTTTTGAAGCATATTTTTCAGAATTTTTCATCGTGAAAAGAAGGAAATCAGTTAAAAGGTGTCATTTTATGTTTGTAACTATTTTTGTTTTGGGAAAGAGGATGGAATTCAAATTGTAATGCTATCATCCCTATCTAGGATATACAATAGGCATTAGAAGTCATTAGTGTGGTTGTTCTAGGAGTTGCCTGGGCTCTGCTCAACTTTTGGGAAGGGAAACCCCCTGCCAATGTAATGAAGACTTGTTTATTTCTTTGAAGATTAATGTAGAATCTATCTTTTTCTAACCTGAGATTCATCATGGTGTCATTGTTCAACATGTTTTCCTTGTTTATGTAGCACTAACCTATGAATACGTGGAAGGAATTCATCTTCGTCTGATGCTCCTCTCACATAGATCATGCTTGTAATACGTTATTGGTTTATGTTTTAGTAATCAAATCCCATGTGTTAATTCCTTTGAAACTGCATGAAGAGATTCATCCATTGTTAGGTGCCTCTAGTGTGGTGGACTATTTGTTAATGTTTAAATGGTTATTCCTTTCATAATTCATCCTTGATAGATGTTATGTCGGGTAACCTTCCCTCTTGTCTTCATTCCTCTAAAGTTGCAGCTAAGAATTCAGATCCTTTGCTAGATGCTCTCTCCTGCAATGGGCTTATCTCCCTTTTCAAACTGACTTGTTATTATTACAACCTGCTGAACATGGTGCTTACTTTGGCTCAGTGTTTTCAGGGAGGTTTTAGCCTACATTAGTTGTAATCCATTGAGATTCAAGTTCTGACTCCATTGCCCAATAGACTCTTTCCCAAGTTTGTCAAACCACCAACCCTTATAAAAATAATTTGTTCCTATCATAAATCTGACCTTATGAGTGTTATTGTTGAATATCTTTGAGTGTGAAAGCCTTTGGCTATTGAGAGAGCCCTCTCTAACTGTATTAGGTCAGAATACAGTCTAAAGTAGGTTGAAATGGTTACCTTTGGTATTTCCTACAACAACCATAGGAAAAACACAGAGTGTTAACAGACACCTATTTCCTCACATTCAAAGAAAACAAACTCTTAACTAAACAAAAATAGTTATAAATCAGACTTCAAAAACAAAAATATTAGATCCAGTATTTAATCTATTTATGTATTTAGAAATGCAATTTAAACAACACAGAATTGTGATTTCAACCAAATTTGTGTTACCAAATTCCAAATTTACTAAAAATTTTGAATAAAATTTTATAAAAAGTTTCCATCCATAAAGTGGAATTATTGAATTATATCATTGAAAATATATCATTATTTTCAAAAAAAAATAGGAAGAAGAAAATGATATGAATAATCCTAAACCCACCCACAATATAATACTTTTCACTGATAATGAAATGATATGAATACCATGATCATTACTAACATAACCACATTATTAAAAGTGGTTGATATAGGTCTACAATGTCATAAGTTTTGATGAAAAATTGTTATATCAACCATTTTTAATATTGTGACTGTTTCAATGACTAAGGCTTGTTTTTAGAGCTTCAAAGGTGAAACCATTTTTAATAATGACTAACACTTGTTTATTGAGTTGCAATGATGATACTATATTGAATTAAAAACCCTTCAATATATATGAAGACAAAAAATATTCCTTATGATGACAAAGAATAAAGAATATTTCATGAATCTAGTTCATCCATTCTGAATTCCATATTAAAAGAAGGATTAATGTCTTTCGGCCTCACATGAATGGAAGATGCAAATCTTCCATTCATGGAACTTGGTCGGATGTCCATTGAGAAAATGTGATATTGATTTTCTCATACTTGGGACTCATGTTATGTCAAACGGTTTGGGTTGGGAGGAAACCAAATAACCTTTAGCAAGGTAATTCCAGACCAATAATTAATTAATGGAGATATTTCAGCGAAAGCGAGGATGATGTCTTTGGTTAGTGTTAAAATCGCATGCATGAAAAGGATCTGTCGAAATCCCATGAATGGAAACGAGAATCTAATTGCTCGCATTTTCAATTCATTACTCACTTTGTGGATGCAACCATTTGAACATCGAGGGATTGCCTAAATCAGTCTCTTTGTGCCATTGAAGAGAATTCAAACAAAATATATCATCATGGCAATAAATTTGTTAACTAGGTGGGTGTAGAAAGATTTACTGCACAGCCATTACAAAAGTCTATAAAATTCTCAATAAAACAGAAATTATGTAAATTTTTAATCTTTCCTCAAATTTTATATAATAAAAAAAATTGCACTTCAAGAAATGTAATCTATTGATAAAAGTTAAATAAATATAAACTAATTATTATTCATTCAAAATTTATATGTTTTTATTATTTTATTATTATTTTAATGTATTAAATTATATTAACATCTCCGCTATACTACTAAATTGTAAAGCAACTACATATTGGATTGGACTTGATCTTTCTACTCAATAACTAAAAACAAATCACTAAAACATTTCAAGTAAAAAATAAATCTTAAATTTAATTTAATAAAGAGGGGCAATTATCAAATTACCATCCCTTTAACTTTTTTTTTCAAGTATATTCATAAGTCACGTGATATGCATAAGTCAAGCACTCAAAAAAAAGTTGAAAGAGATTGTGGTCAGACCACTCTTTTCAAACATCTTCCGGCATGAGCCTTTAATTGGCCACTTGGTAGTTCGTATTCTTAAATCAATCGCTTTTGGAAAAAAGAAAAGGGCGAAAGTGCTTTGCACTTTCTCAACTTAATTTTAGAAGAAAAATCAAATCTTATAATAATGAGATTTATTAATCTGCAAACCTACCACAATTAAAGGATGGTCGGCTACCTTTTTTTCTTTACATGTCGGGTGAAAACGATGTGAAGTTGCATTTTGTACAGTATGTATGTATGTGGATGTGGATATTATTTTTCCCACAAAAAAATTTCACATTATAATGATAATATAATTATATTGATAATATAATTTGTAATACAAAATAAGATGTGGATTACTTTTCAAAAAAAAAAGAATATATGAAAAACAAAATTAATGTAATTAGCTGTTGTATATATTTTTTACTTTTATAACAAGTGCCGCAGGTTGTCATATACTGCCTTCGAAGATAATAAGAAATTTTACTCAAATCTATGTAAACTTACTGAATTTCTATGTAAACTTACTCAAATCCATTGGGTTTCTAACCCCGTAACTATCAATTAACTTACCAAAAGAATTAAAAATGGTTTCATAACTACACATT
>ML777033.1:195835-207207 GCA_009831015.1 Picea engelmannii | reverse complement strand
AGATGAGTCATGCTTCTGACCTAGTTGTTAGACGTAAAGCATGACGCTGTGATTCCTCGCTTCTGACCTAGTTGTTAGACGTAAGGCGAGATGATGATATTACTTGCTTCTGACCTAGTTGTTAGACGTAAAGCAAGATGTGACTAACACTGAGCTGTGATGTTAAGCTAGTGTAGTACTGTGATGTAACAACCTAGTGCTATGATGAGGTATCATTTTTACTGATACATGTTTGATGCAGATTATGATAGCATTCTTTTGAGAATGATGATGCTGCCGATGAAGAAAACTTCCGATGACTTGTAAATGTGCTAGACAATTGTTCAAGATGATATTGACGATACTGTCCTTGAGATGCCACCGATGATGTAGACCTCTCTCACCTGATGCTGATGAAGAATACCCTTCTTGTTAAGGGGGAGTGTTGAAATAATGTAACTGCAAAGAGCATTCTTATTATTATTTTGTTATTGGATTAAATCCCCATTATGGATTAATCTTATCATTATTATTATTGGATTAAATCCCCATTGAGTATTAATCATGTCATTATTATTATTATTGTTATTGGATTAATCCCCATTGAGGATTAATCATGTTGGTAATTGTATAAGGACCAAATCCCCTTTTGCGGATTGGTCATCGAACAATTACAATGTGAAGAATAAGAAGTCAGCCCCAACAGTTATAATGAAAGGGCCAGAATTAATTAAAGGTGGGTTTACCCACCCAGAGTGAGAGGTTGGCCCTGCTAGATGGTGACTCTTCACACGTGCCAGATTGATATAAATAAGAGGCTAGCGCCTCACTTCTTACACACACTTCACTTGCTCATGATCTTATGAGGCAAGCTGCAATTACAAGTTGGTGAGAGAAGAAGAAGGGTGGTGCATCTCTTGAGGAGGACATTTTCTGTATTGGTTGAGTTATCTCTTGAACATTGTATAAGCTATTTATGATAAGGAAGTTTTTGCTGGGTTTTCTTCCCCTAGAGGGTTTCCCAAGATAAATGTTGTGTCTCTTGTGGATGTGTATTTTTCAGTGATCTTGTTTTTATTATGCTCTTATCTTTATGAAATGCAAAGAACTATAATAATGGCATAAACATTAACAATATTTGTGTGAGTTTGTAACATCCTGCTCTTGCGCGCATTGAGCGAACTTATTCTTTGAGGACACTTGCTTGCAAGTGATCCAGATTATTACACTATTGGGCATTTGATTATGATTATGAGGCATTATGGATTGATGGCTTCTTATTTTGTTGTATTGACATAGACAGGTGCTATTGACTCGTTTTTCTTGAGTGTGTAGGATTTTGGACCTCGAGGATGCAGAGGCATCGACGAAACCCCTTGGACTCTGGATAGAGTCAAGGAGTGGACTATTGGGGGTTTGATTGTTGTATATATGACATTTGTGCATCTGATTAGATGATATGATTATGGATATATTTCTGGCATGATTCATTGATGATGTAGGCTGACAATAGCTTGTCGACCAGACTCACATGTGGAGTAGAGGGGTCACACACGACTACCAGAGACTTCGAGGGAGAGGTGTGGACAGCTGCCCTGCCACAACCTACTAGAACTCTCGCCGTGTCTCGAACTGTAGGTTAACGATTACCTAGTTCGAGAAGACCCACGATGTCGTGAGGGATGACTGCGACAGTTTCTCATGATGATTCTAAGGGGCGTGCAATAAGGCAGGGGCCTTATTCCTTAGAGGCCCTTAGTCTCCCACAAGATCACCTAGGAGAGTATTGACTCCAGGGGTTTTTGATGTCTACCAAGTCAGTCAAGAGGCAAGTGGCACCCTTGGAGCACTTAGTGCATCCTGAAGGGCACGTCATGCAAGAGAAATGAAAATAGGTGAGTGGCACCCTTGGAGCACATAGTGTGTCCCTAAGGGCACGTCGCACAAGGGAAACAGATTGAGGCGAGTGGCACCCTTGGAGAACCTAGTGCATCCTGAAGGGCATGTCATGTTGTTAATTAATAAATGGATAAGACTAGATGGACTTAGGACAAATAACGTGATAAGAAAGATTTAAAACATTTACCCTAATAAAATGTCGCCCAGCCTAGGAAAATAAAGTCTAGGTCTAAGTGATACTTGTGATACAAATTTTTATCTATTTATATAAAAATAAAAATAAAAATAAAAATAAATAAATAATAATGATAATCATCATTAATCATGTGACGAGAAAGGGGTAAGCAATTCATTAATTTATAAAAAAATCTTTTGGGGGATAAAAATAAAAAGGGGGGAAAAGGGGAAATAATTGTTTTGTCACTTATGCTAATTAAAATTTATTAATTAAAAAGGAAAAAGGGAAAAAGTTAATACACTTGCCATTTTGAGTTTTAAATGAAAAGGGGAATAGGGAAATGTAAAAGAATTAGGAAACTAGGAAAAAGAGGGAAACATAAAAAGAAAGGGGAAACACAAGGAAAAAGCATAAAGTCTAACTTAGTAATGTATCTAGCATTTAAGAACTTTCTAAATTAAACTCAACTAGTAAATTAATAAGGGGGAAAGTCATTAAAACTTGTAAGGGAATATGGGGACACCTAGGAGCGATTCTATGAGTGCTTTTAGGTGGGTGAGGGAAATAGGAGTAATTAATTAATTAATGAAATTAATTTATGGTGCAATGAAGGGGATGGGTGACACATGTACGGGGAGGATTTTATGAATTAAATTGTTGAAAAATAAATTAAATGGGAATTTGGGAAAGTAAAGGACTTCGAAACTCTATATAATGGAGGGAGGAGAAGGATAATGGATCTCTTTTGTTATGTGTAACATTACACTGCATAATTTTAGACACGACTGACTTAGCTTGTGGGATTTGGGATACCCAACTCGGTGAGGAGTGGTAGCTTGGCCTTGTGAGGCGAGCTAGGAGCTAGTTGATTCTTTGGTTTAGTGTGTGTGACCCCTTTGCGGCTCGGGGGGATAAGGGGAAAGAAGAGTACCCCTAGCGTTGGTTGGGAGGTACCGGTGAAGTCTCATTGACTGGTAGGCAGGAGAAGCACAGAGCGTGCGGGACAATGACTTAGAGAGGGCGACTCGGGCTATGGTACACTTCCTTTATTTCTGCATGGTAGATTATTAGTATACTTACGCTTTTAGTTCTGTATTTTAATTGGGTAATGAAAATGATTGACTTAGCATTTTAATTGATAACTAAATCCCTCCCATAGCCTTAAGCTCGTTGTTGATTGATTCCCTTGGCTTTGATCCTTTCATGTTGAGACTGCCCTTTGGTTGTTGATTGTTGTGAAGTTTTGCGCTTGTCGTCTTCGTCCCTAGCTCTTCAATCCACACCTGAGTAGTCAGCCAGGATTTGAATCGACGGTCGTCACTTCGGTGCATAGTGACCTATAGATTCAAACGTCTTGTTTTTCTGTGCATGGATGAGGAGTGAAGGATGTGTTGCCCAGTCGTCTACCCATGTTGACTTTTCTTCACTGATTGAGGGTCTTGCGCCTTATTTTTTTGAGCAATTCCGCCATTGTTACCATTCCTATTCCCTAATTTTTAACTCTGCGTTTTTATTCATTTATTGTGTACTCTTTGCCAGATACATTGCTTGTGTTTTTACATAATTAAGGCGTTTTCATTGCTGGATATAATTCTCCAACGTTTTGCCATTTTTAAGACGATAGTCATTGCTTGTTTACCCGACAAATTTGGCCATTTTGTTTCTTATTACATTGTGATTCTACACTTCTGGCCAACGATTTTCCCTTGCCATTTAATCTGTTTTTGAAGGCGAATTTGGGCCTGTGATTCTATACTTCTGGCCAATGATTTTCCTTTGCCATTAAATCCATTTTTGAGGGTGAATTTTTCCCTGGGAATTTTATATCTTGCATGTTTTTTTTTCCTCCAAGAATTGCCTGCACCTTACTGGTTAATGGGGGTGTTTGGCTAGGTGTTTTGTTTACCTTTATGACTGCGTTTTTCCACCACTATTCAAGACGGCAATTTTCGATTGTCAGACTGCCTTCATTGCTTGATTGAGACTACATTTCATTTTCTTTGCCTGGTGATTTCACCACCTCTCAGGATTACTTTTCGTTTTTATTTTATGGGCATTTTTTTCCCTTGATGAAGGCTATGTTTTCCTTTAAAAAAACCTGTTATCTGATACCTTTGTTGCTTGGCAATTTTCCCTTGGTGAAGACTACGATTTGCCTGGCAAATTTTCCCTTGAAGACTGTGTTTTTCCTTTAAAAAAAATGCTATATGATACCTTTGTTGCATGGCAATTTTACCCTTGATGAAGACTGTGTTTTTACCCCCCTGACTGTGATTTTTCATTTACTTATTCTCAAAATTTGACTTTTGGCAATGGGTTTTAAGTTGCATTTCCTTTAAGGGGAACCCAGCTTAATTACATCATGGATATTAATTACCTCTACGATTTGAGAGTATGCATGGCAGTATTTGCTGATAACTTTGGACAACGATTTATTTATAGGTAGCATTGTTTGGGTAGTGAATCATGGTGTGGGCAGTAATCCTAATTTTTACAACAATTAATTTACATGACAACGAGTTAGCTAGACAACTATTTATTTGTGATTAAATCTTTATTTAGACAGTGAACGGTATCAATATTTACGGTTAAGTTTCTTGTATTTGTTTTCACTTAACAACAATATCTTTTTAGACAATGATATCCTTCCTGTACTTAGACATCCAACCTTTGATTATGTGTTGATGGCAACGAATTTAGCATTAGATGATCTGACAGTGCCTCAAACTATTTAGTCTGACGACTAAATTTAGTAAATATGGATAACAAGTTCGTAGTGTACTACAATATCATTTGAGAAAATGTTGAATTGCCCATCAAACTTTGAGCCAACGATTGCCGGTACACCTAGACCTTCATAAATTTAGGCATTAATATTGTTAGACTGCATGTTGGTCATTTTTGTTAATAGTGTTCGAGTATAGCATTATACCTTGATATTTTAATGATTGTCTTATATTGGTAATTGCTAATTTAGTGATTAATTTTAGACTTGCTAAATCAGATTGCATTAATGTTAATTAGATTTTTAATTATTAACCAAATTGAAGTTTAGACTTGCTAAATTAGATTGCATTAATGTTAATTAGATATTTAATTATTAACCAAATGGAAATTTAGAATTGCTAAATCAGATTGCATTAATGTTAATTAGATCTTTAATTATTAACCAAATGGAAGTTTATACTTGCTGAATGAGATTGCATTAATGTTAATTAGATATTTAATTATTAACCAAATTGAAGTTTAGACTTGCTTAATTTGATGTGCATTTAATGTTAAATTAGATGGTACCTTGATGACAAATTGTTATTTAGAATTGCTCAAATTGATTTGTATTAAGGTTAAATTAGATTGTACATTAATGACAAATTGTAATTTAGACATGCTAAGTTAGATTTGTAATTAATGATTAAATAGACTGTAATTATTGACTAGCTTAGACTTGGCGATTAATTGGGTTATTGGCAAAGTTGTGCCTTGGCTTGCGCTTCCTTTGAGCGACGTCATCTTGCATCTTGTCGATCTGTTGTTTAGGTGTGGGTGTAGTCTTGTGTAAGCTATTTTGGTCTCCTTGTGCATGAGTTGGTCTTGAGTCCTTGGTCCAGATAGAATATGTTTGTGCTAGGGTTATTGTTGCACTTGTCATCTGGGGATGACATGATTCCTGATGAGGGTATCATGGCATGCCCTATTGGATAGCGACGAATAATAACTTGGCCGAAGTTGGTGCCTTCCATGTGAGTTTTGTTGAGCGTTGTAAGTTGGATTTTGGCGCACAGGTTGAATGCCTTCATGCATTTTGTTCACACACCTTGAGGTTCTAGTACTTTTTGTAAAGTTTGTTGTGTCAGGATGGGTATGTTTTCCCTTAGCTTGTAGGCATGTTCATGTTTGCGTCGATGGGTAGTCTTGTTTCTCCTAGTTGTTCTATGCACGTTTCGCCCAGTTGATCTTGCGCCAATGCGTGGAGTCTTAGTTTCCTATTGCCTAGACTGCGTGCTTCTGTTCATCATCAGTGGTGTGGTTAAGCTGTATTTCTTGTAGTCGTAACGAAGGGGTCGTTATAGAGTTTTATTTTTTATATTTATTCTTCCATTTCATTCTCTAATAAATCCATACCATTGGTATTAGATAAGTCTTCTCTTTGTTGTTTCTTTGTGCATGTCCCCAATGAGGTCAGGGTATAAAGAGTTGGGTTTGGAATTAGTTTATCTTAGGAAATACCACTCTCTCCATCCCAAGTAGCCTCCCATGCTGGAAGAAAAGAGAGATGGTGAATAAATGGATCTTATGAAGATGTTTCTTGAGGAATGAGATGATGAATAATTTCACTCAAATCCTTCGATGGGTACCAAAAACAACAGAGGGACCTTCCACAAGTATTCACTTCATAGGTACAACACCCTTCAAGGTACAAGTTAACTTCAATATCCCTTTATTTGAAGGTCATATAGATGATGATGTCTTGGATAAATGGGTAAGTTTAGTAGAGGGTTATTTCTTTGTCCACAATTTTTCCAATAAGGAAAATATCACCTTTATGCTCCTTAAGGTTGTTCCCCATGTCAATGATTGGTGGGAGACTTACTATGAGAAATAAGATCCAAAGAAGTCCACAATGTTTGGGTTTGAACTTGCATAGACATATTTTTTTTATTCCCTCAAGGAGCAATACTACCCTATTGGACACTATGATGACCAATACACGATATGGACAACTCTATGTCAAGAGAGGGACCAAACGATGCTAGACTACACTAACATCTTCCATACCTTGCGTACAAAGATAGGTATCAGAGACTCTGAGTGTCACTTGGTTCTAAAATATTGTAGTGGACTACATAGGTACATAGAGAAAAATATGGAATTCTTGAATATATTTTCATTGAGAGTCTCTTATTTATATGTTGTCAAAATCAAACAAAAATTTAAGCAGAAGAATAAGCAGGAATTTGGTTCTGCACCTTTGTAGAAACAGAAGCATGGAAAGGGAGACCCCAAATCTCAAAACAAAGCAAAGATAAAGGATAACCAACATTAAGATCACCAATCCAAGCCACGAGTAAAGAAAGGTAATGGGAAGATGAAGAAGGAAACAAGGAAATGGTGCAAGCTCCACAAAATACCCTGGAACAACACTAATGAATGTCATTCAAATAAATCATTGGTGTTCCAACTGAAAGCCTCAAAGTTAGACCCTGGTTCCAACTCTAATTCAAATATAGGAAAGGGGAAGCATATCATTGACATGGAACCCAGTGTCATCGTTTCTACCACAAAGGTCCAGTCAGATGAAACAGAGGAGCCGAAAAAAGGTGAGAGCCTCTTCCACTCACAGATGTGGGTAAAGGGAACTCCACTACATTTCATTTTTGAAAATGGGAGCCAAAATAGTTTTATCTTAGTAGAGGTTGAAGTTTCTGACAACATCAGAACTACAACCATACAAAATTGGTTAGCTAAGACAGGTATGAGACACATGCATCAGTTAGCAATATCGCCTACCCTACATAATCAATCCCTCCAAAGATGAGGTATTTTGTGATGTTTCCCCACTTGAAGTTTGTGATGTTATTTTAGGACATCCATATTTGTGGAAAATTCATATTGTATATGAGTCTAGACCTCACAGTATCATGGTTACTTTGGGAAGATATCTCTATAGGATACCAGATGTCATTCCAACTATTGTAATCTCTTTGATCACATCCAAGCGATATAGGAAAGTAATCTCCCAAATTGGGAAATTTGTCCTCTTCATGGTTCAATCTGAAGTTGAATAGAATATCACCATGACATCAACAACCATTGCATAAGTTATCTTTACACAATAAAATAATGCGAGAAAAGTAGTGGAAACATAAAGAGATATCTTCACCTTGCCTCTCAGGGTACCTCTACACTACAAGGTCAAGCATTTAATTGATTTGATACCTAGTGTGAATTTACCTAATGGCCTAGTATACAAGCATTCTCTCATGGAAAATGAATAAATAAAATTCCAAATTCAAGAGTTAATCCAAAGGGGCACATTCAACTAATCTCATCACCTTGCAAGAGCTCGATTGTTTTGGTTTGAAAGAAATATGGAACATGGCAACGTTGTATTGATTATAAAGATTCAAACAAAATCACAGTCTAAAACTGGTATCCCATTTCTTGAATTGATGACATTATTGAAAAACTCAAGGGTGCCAAGTACTTTAGTAATATTGATCTGAAGTTGAGATACCACCAACTACCAACCAATAAAATTGGTGTATGGAAGACTACCTTCAATTCCAAAGAAGGCCTTTTTGAGTGGTTGGCCATACCATTTGTCTTGACTAATGCTCAAGCAACTTTCATGAAGATGATGGATGACACCCTACGACCATTCACCAATTATTTTTTGATCATATATCTTGATGACATCCTCATCTTCAATAAAAATTGGGTAGAATGTTTGCAACACAATCAATAGGTCCTCAACACTCTATGACGACACAAGTTATATGCTAATATAGAAAAATCCTCATTTTTCATGTAGAGCATCCAATATCTAGGATACATCATGGATGAAAATGGTGTGCATGTGGATCCAGCCAAGATCCAAGTCATTCACAATTTTTTGGCCCCAACGACTCTAATTGAGATCTACAGTTCCTTAGGCCTTGCCAACATTTATCGTAGGTTCATGTTGGGGTTCTCTCATGTTGTTTGGACCTCATCCATGTCACCAAGGGTATATCCAAGGCCAAGTTTGTTTGGACCAAGTCACAACAAAAATAATTTGGGGATCTAAAACATCGCTTATGCTCAATTCCCCTACTCACCTTGCCAAATCTACAACAACCCTTTGAGATTGAGACAGATGCTTTGGAATATGAAGTTGGCACATTGCTCACTCAACATGGCCTTCCAATGGACTACCATGATGAGACACTTTTATATGTTGTCCTAAAGTACCCCACCTATGATAAGGAGATGTACTCCATCGTATAACTCTATCACCAATGTAAGCATTACATTATGGGGAAGGAGACTGTCATCCAAACTGATCACAAGCCCTTGCAGTTCATGCAAATTTAAGGAAAGTTACCACCACCAAAAATGGTCCACCTAGCTACAAAAGTTCCACCAAAACATTAAATACAAGAAAGGTAACACCAACCAAGTCACTTATTGTCTCAAACAACTTTCAGCTGTAGCACTAACCACAGTTCTCAACTCTTTCGGCCATGAGACCTCTGGGTGGTCCCAGCTATATCATAGTGATCCTAACCTTGGCACCACATATAAAACATTGGGTGCAAGAACACCAATTTCATATTTTCATCTCTAGATGGACTATTATGTCATTTAAGTGATATCTATGTTCCTTCAAGTGAGTGTGTGAAGTTGATTTGGGAAGCTTGTTACAGTCAGGTGGAAGAACACTTTGTTGTTGAAAATACCATGGCTATACTACAAAATTTATTTTATTGGCCAAGGATTTGACAAGATATCAACAAGTATATCATATCATGCACTATGTGTACCATTTTCAAACCCTCCATTAAAAGGCAGGGGTTGTAAACTCCTCTACCTACTCCCGATAAGACCTAGGAGTCCATCTCCATGGATTACATGTCTAGTATACCTTCTACCAAACATGGTAATGAATTTGTGTTTGTCTTCATTGATTAGTTTTCTAAGATGGCCATCTGCTAATATCTCCATTGATTGGTTTTCTAAGATGGTATCACCACCGAGGCCACTGCTAATATATTCTTTGAGCAAGTTTGGATTCATTCTAGGCTACCATGGACTATTATTTCATATCTCAACAACTGTTTCTTGAGTACATTATGGTCCATCTTGTGTTCACTGATGGACATGAAACTCACAAAATCCATTGCCTTCCACCCTTAAATTGATGGATAAACAGAGAAGTTCAACAAAATGATTTTGCATTTTCTGAGAATGTACAACTCCAAACATCCACACACATGGGGTGAAATCCTTATGTACAACATAGCTACAACAAGTCCCTTCATAACTCTACTAGCCACAATCCTTTTCAAGTGTGCTTAGGGCTTCAACCATTGGCCCCACTTTATGTAGTTTTTCCCATTACATCCACACAAGAAGAACCTACCTATGCTCAAACGAAGGATGATAAGGAAGCCAATTTTTTTAATAGATCCAATGGGTCCATAATATTTTATAGAAATTCAATGCTAAGTACACGAAGTGACATGATCAACATCGGGTTCCGCCAAGTTTCAAGTGGGAGACAAAGTCTAGTTGCATTTGCAGAAAGAGCACCTCATAGGACCCCATTGCAATACTTTCCTACATTTCTATGGGTCTTACACCACCACCAAGGCCATGGGTGACAATGATTTTGAATTAAGTATTCCCCACTTCCTTTGTTTTCACTCAGTCTTCAATGTGGAACTCCTTCGACTGTATTTTACACCCCTATTGGACACCTCATATGTGGCACTTGGAATCTATGGAGATAAACCATGATTGCATTGAGTAGGCCATAGTTGATCATATTCTGGACACACAAATGAAGGGAACTCACCAATAGAAAATATATCTCTATCAATTTGTCAAAGTAGAGCAACTTCTCCACCAAGGCAAGTAACTCACCAAGAGTCAAATTAAGCAGAAGTTCCCCCATTTGATGAGGGACCTTTATGAAATGGAGACCATTGTTTCCTAAGGGGGGAGGATTTATCTAGGTGGATATTGGTGGCCACATGGACACCCACCTCTTCCACTTACTCATAATAATTCTTCCACTCGACATTTTTCCATGGTTTTTCGAGTCCTAAATTTATGGGGTTGTTTTGAGGCCCTAGACAATATTTTTTTGGCCATGTTCCCTTGGGGCCCATTCTTTTCAAGGAAATCATAGGCATGCTTCTAGATGTATTTCTCGATTATATATTTCTAACGGGATATCACAAGCCCCAAAAAAGAGATTGTATGTAAAAGTTTCACCCCTAAGAAATCAGTGTATCAACTAACCACCTTTAGACCCACAACCCTTTTGTTTCTTCATCTCCTAGGGTTAAGGTTTTAATTTTTAGGGTTTCTTCCTCTTAGGTATTTTCATAAAAAATATCCTTGGCCTCTTTTCATTCAACAACTTATGAATGAGTGTAGTTGGCACTTCTCTTCTCGGAGATAAGTTACCACCATTCTAGCTAGTTATGTGACTCTACATTTTACAACCTTTTCTAGTTTACATTCATTAATTGAATTTGAGTTTAGTTGTAATATTACATTCTCTACGATATATTTGCATGATTTTTCTTTGTTCTATTTATTATTTCAT
>ML777033.1:165004-194795 GCA_009831015.1 Picea engelmannii | reverse complement strand
GTTGGGGGGGGGGGGATCACACGAAGATGATGGTTGAAAAAGTGGTAATTAAATGTGAAGGAATACAAAAATACATGAATGCATGCATGTTCTTAAAAATATGCACATGTTCCTAAACCTATAACCTCGATGCTCATCGAACACACACACACACACACATAAAAAGTTAATTATCTTTAAAAATGTTTTTCACAAAATGGTTATGTACTAGGGACATTCATCCCAATCATAGGCTCTATTATTTGAATTCTCTCAAT
This sequence comes from Picea engelmannii, assembly GCA_009831015.1. NCBI lineage: Eukaryota > Viridiplantae > Streptophyta > Pinopsida > Pinales > Pinaceae > Picea > Picea engelmannii. The sequence goes on along the minus strand of ML777033.1, from coordinate 194,538 downwards.
AACAGACCACCCTCAAGTTGGGGCTATGAGTCCACAAAGAGTTTTGGCCTGCTTAGCCATCCACTATCCACACATAGCAACCCACCTGGATTTCTAACTTGAACAAAAACTCCAATCCACCATGTCTCCTTCCCCTCAACTTGCACAACCCAATGAATTGGATCCACTTATCTACCCCGTAGTTCCTCCAGCTATCCCACTTCCCTCCAGGGCTCCAATGCAAGGTTGTCTAGGAAATCTCTCAGTTGGGGACTCTATGAATTCTGGGTTGTTCCAAGAGTTCTCAAAAATAAAAATAAACATTCAAAAAATATTCATGAAAACAACAAAGAGGAAAATTTCATTTCTCATATTGTTTCATCATCAAACATCATCTCCTTTTTGTGGCAGTACTTCCTTTTAACCCTTGTTTAGACCATCTACACTACATCACCCATGTATACACTAAATATATTGGTTATGACACCTCCCCTGTCCAATTCAACTCCATCAATGTGATTTTTAAGAGTTTCCTTCACCAGTCATTGACCGCATCATTTTGATTCCTAAGCCTCCTCATCATCCTAGTTTTCCTTTGTCCACATGGTTTCTAGTACCCCTTCTACATAATTCATCATCATGCTTTTTGTAAAAATAAATCCCTAGCTATGTTTTCCAACTCTATTTTGGTTGCTACCTAAGTCAATGTCAAGTAGGGACAATTTGAAAAAGAGACAAAAATAAATGTTCCAAAGCCCAACTGCAAGATCTCATCAACTTATCTAGTTATAGACCATAATGGTCATAGGTTCATAATGGAAAAAAAGGAGGAGGAGGTATCTTCATTGAATGATTTTTATCCAATAGAGACACCTCTAATATAGTGGAATATTAAAATTCCTCCACCCTCCATTCCCCATTGAGTATGGTCTTTGATTTAACCTCACGAGGATAAATCCCCCTGTGTTTTTAAAGAGGTGGTACTTCTCTCTGTTCTCAAATAACATACAAGAATAAAATAAAATTTCTGAGAAAGAACCAGGATTATTCTTTAAATAAATATTCACATGAAAAGAGTACATGAGAAAGGACCAAGTATCTTGTAAAAAGTAAATATTTACAAATTTGTTACAAGATCATAAACCAAAAGAGTATGCAGTAAAATAGGATGACATTTCCGTCACAACATTCATCAAAGTAGAACAGGGTATTCAAGGGAAAAGGAAAAGGAAAGTATGGACCACATATGGTATAGAACTTTAAATGATCATTTCATTAAACACAAATACGATTCTGATAGACACACATCTGAAATATCATACTTAAACTCAAAGTCTTGAGATAACAATAATGTTATGTCCCAAATTAGTTCTCTGGGAACCTCAAAAAATAATGTCTTTAAATAAAAGAGTATTTTCTTGGAATACAAATAAAATATTTTTTTTTTCCTTCAAAGAGGATTGGGATGGGGCTCATACAGACCATGAAATGAAAAGACCTGGAAGACACAAGAAAAACAATCAAGGGTCATCCCTGGGTTTCACAAATTACTGGGAAATGGAAGACAATATGACATATGATTGTATAATAAATATAACAAGGACAAGAATAGGGTTGCTACTTGACTCACTTTGATGGAAATTTTTATGAACCCGTTACTTGCTTGTTGATGCCTCTTTTGTATATGGTTTTTGTGTTGGAGGTGGAATAATTGTTGCAATTGTTTCTTGCTAATCTAGCTTGGTAATATTGATTAGGGATTTTCTTATCCACTCTATGTATTCTTTCATTGGGGCCATGGTAATCTCATGTATGGTCTTTATCTTGAATATATAATTTTCCATTTCTCTTAGTTCAAGACCCAATAGGTGCAACATGTCATCTACCTCATCATTTATGTTGATATATTTAACTAGCCATCTTTCAGATTATTCTTCAGAGAATTATATTGAGTCAGTAAAATCATTCTCCCATGTAAATTTTAATACATCAAGTTGTTCTAATAATTTTTATTTATATAAAAGTATTGTGTCCATTAATAAATTTTGGTCATTGAGTTCCTTCATGAGATAAACAAGATTTAAGAAAAGGTCACGTCTTTAACTTTTTACAACATCTAGTTCACTTAACATTTCTCTTAAAATTTTGATTTTTTTCAACTAGCAGGCACTAATTTGTTGCATTCTGGTAGTAGATGGAATTTTTTGTTCTCTTCTGTGGGAATCACTTAAACTTGAAACTTTGGCTTAGAATGTTCCCATGGCCTCCTTGTAAAAACCTTCGTCGTTTTTGAGATATTTTTGGAGATCTTCTTTAAAATGTGTAATCCTTGTTGAAAAGTTGGTGGAGCTTTGTGCAAGCTCCCATATTTTTTGAATTAAATCTATTCTTTTTTGTATCTCATCTCCAACATATTTTCTTACTTCCAACAACAAACTACATGAACCTTTCAATTTATTGTTGCTTTATGGGTTATCCTCTAAGGTAAGTGTTGGTTGAATTGTGTTTAATGGCTCAACAAACAATGGTATTGTAATTAGAGTTTCCTCTAATTCATTTATTTTTTCCCTTTAAATCAAATTTTCTTTTTCTATATTACAGATAAATTCTTTTAGTGCCTCTCTAGTTTCCTCATGAAAATGTACAATCTTTCAAGGTGCAACCCCATGGAAATCAATTTCTAAATTCCATTTTTAAGACACCTTTTTTTCTTCATATTTGCCTTATGAATTAATATTTTTTTGGAATTTCGTTTGTAGGCTCCGTTATGAAGTGTTACAGACTCTTCTTCAAATATTGTTGGTTCTTGAGTGACCAGAGCTTCAACAATTTCTTGGGCTTCCAACAGTGGTTGTTCTGACCAACTGGGTTCTTCGATAATCCCATATACATCCATTTCTCGGTAACTTTATTGAATTTCAAGTATTTCTAGTCTCATTTTTCGGGTCTCTCTTTTTCTTTTAGAAAAGGTATGTACGACATGATATTTTTCAACATTTTTATTTTTTGGGTCCTTGTCACCACCATCATATAAGTTTCCAACATGTGTTTTCCTCATTTCCAAACCATTTGTCCTCATTTTTGTTCTTGTCAGGGTACTTCTTTGAGATACTATAGGGGAATTGAGGTTTTTTCTTGTTGCTTCTCTACCGTTTTGTCAATAAAACTCATTAGTGTTGGATAATTCTTCCATATCATTCAGAGCTTCATTGATTGATACTTCGAGGAGATTCAAATTATCCCCTCCTCCTTATTTAAACTATTCAATCTTAGTGAAATAAGAGGAATATCCCACCATGGACATATGTGTAGTGAATAAATCATCAAGTTCGAAACCCTTAATGCATTTACCTTCGTTTAAGGCGAGTTGGTCAAATTGACCTGCAAGTTCTTCCAAATGGGATATGTGTTTTATAGTAACTTCTTTGACTTTCCATGGAAATGGGATGAATTACCTTTTCCTACTCTCATTAAATAAATGATCCCAATCCATGTATTGTCTGCATACTTATATAACAAAGTGTATGTCTAATATATAAAAATGGAGGAGAAAGGTTTTCTCTTCGAAACCAAATAACCTTATGACGTTGAAATCCTCTGTAGTTTCAAAAAATCCTTTATTTGAGAGAAGGGTATTTTCCTCGAGTGACATTCTTGATGTATTAGGTCCGAAGATTAATTTTTTAAATTCAGAGATGAAATTGTTGTGAAATAGGTAAAAAAAATATTGAGCCTTTTGCCTCCATAAGGATGGATACCAGGAAAAGACTAGTTCAACCTTGAAGTTGACACTTCTTTCCCTCGACAAATCTTCAAAAGCATGGTAGTAAACTATGGCGAAGATAAACTAAGATGTCATATGGAATTTTCAGGTCTTCTTCAAAACACGCAATTTAAATGAGAGTCCATTGGAAATAATGTGACCCAAATCAATGAGGACATATTCATGCATAAAGAAATGTAAGATAAAAATGATATTTCTTGGCACAGAGGCCATGTATTCCAAACCAATCATGCAACCAAACAACCAATAAAATTCCTTATAGGGATACTTTAAGGAACTTACCTCAATCTTAGAAGCATTGGTGTCATTTATTAGATCAACCAAATATTTCTCAAGGATCTATTCTCCTCCTCTGTGTTCTTTGAGGAATTCGCTAGCTTCTTCTCCCTTGAATTGAAAGGTGGGCGTCAGGAGTCATATCATTCTTTTGAAAATTGAAGGATCTAAGGATATATGATGTTTCCCTTGGAGCTGAATTATTCTCCTTTTTGAATCAAATTTGTCTGTGCACCACAAAAATAGCTCTTTGAAGTTTGTCACCTCCATAACACAACCATCCAGTGTTATGCCTGAGGTCCAGACTTGGTTTGTATTCTTTTCAGCAAGAGAGAGAGCCTTGTAATATTTGTAAGCTCGCAACCATAGACTATAATTCTCTTATACTTTCAACAACAAGTCAGCCTCGAGATGGGTTTTAACTCCAGCAAGGAAAAAGGGTTCCTAATGCCAGTATAAGGTCTAATATTCAACATCATTGTTTAGTCCAAGGTTCCACTACTACAACTATCCTACAGTATCTCGTTTCCCACACACCTATTACACCCAAGGAAGTCTGCCCCTTCTCTACTCAACAATCCCTCAGTTGCCCTATTTCCCTTCTAGGGTTCCAGCAACAGGCCAGACAAGAGGTCTCAAGGCCCTACAACTAATTCCCAGTGCACCAGGGAATAATTCCCAACAAAACTCTCACCTAGAGAGAATTCTCACAGGGCTGAAAACTCGTCTCTTCAACAACAAATCTCTCACATAGAAAGATTGCTCACGAGCCTAACAACCCTATTCTTTGACAACAAAACTCTAGTTACAGAATAGAAACCCCTTACAATATATTTCTCTTGAGATAAGGTAATAGTCATCCTTTCTTAGATGGTCTGACCCCTTCTACACACGAGAAAATGAATGAATTTCCTCAGAAATGAGTTTCCCCCCCAAAACAAATACACTAAGGTTAGAAACATATATTGCATGCCTTAAACTAGACACTTATCACCTTTAGAAATAAATTTATCCACTTGGTGACTCGTTCCCTTCCCTCAGGAACTCATGATAAATAATTATCCATGAATTACACTTTTCTATAAATATTAATAAAATATTCCCTAGGACTTAAGTCCCCCCCTTTTTCCCTTTTTTTTTGGTGGAGTTATCCCCTCGTCTCTTTTTGTCTGATTTGTTTGCGTGCAATGATGTGATAATATTAATAACTTGATTATGATTACACTTTACATGGATAGGTTCACTGGCCTATTTGTGTCTCGGCTCACCAGCCTTATAACCACACATGCTCTCCAACCTCCAATACATACACATCCATATATATATATATATATATATATATATATATATATATATATAACTTAGCTCGATGCGCACTACCAGGAAATCCCCACGCTCTTACTCAAGTGCATGAAACAATGTGAAACATGTGCACCCTTTCTTTGATGACAATTCTTGCACACTACTTAGGTGCATGCAAAACCACAACTTTGTGCTAATGACTCACCAGCCTATATGTACATTTACATTTACAACTAGTACCAATGACTCACCATCCTATATGTTCAATTAAAAAGAGTTTCGGATTAGGGACATTACATACATCGAATTTAAGTATCGCATGAAATACTAATTTTCAATTATTTTGTTGGAGAAAAGAAGAAAATATAGAATCCATTCAACAAATAAGACAAGACGACGAAGAATAAAACCTTGGTTAATCACAAACTTTGTGAGTATTTATGTTTTTGGCCTTTCTTAATATTTCATGTTTGTTGTGATATTCATATTTAAATAATTAATTTACACTTGTCCATGGATGTCTTTTGGTAGGTGCTAACATACAAAGAGGAGTGAATCCATGAATTGATAAACATTGGGTTAAGTATGGGTTGTGAGTGTATGTTGAAGAATGAAAGTTTAATTGAACAATTTGTAAGTAGCTATTTTATTTCACTTCCATTTATTTATAATTAATGAAAAAACAATAAAACTTTATATTGATTATATCGACTGTGCTTTGACATGTCGTATTAAACATGAAAGAAACAAACTATGGAATGCAACCAACCGAGGATATTTTGAGAGAATTCATGAAGCATGGCTTAAAAAAAATTCTATTGTTTATAAAAGACTTGGTTCTAAGGTATGCTTTTTTATTTACGCAATCATGTATATTCTACTATATATAAAAATGTAGATATACTTATTGCAGTTTATTTCTATGTTTGTAGATGGAAGATGAAGGGGTGGAACGTAAAAAACAAGTCGATAAAGAAAACATTATGTTAAAAAACCAAAGTACAATATCACCTACAAATGATGAAGAAATGAGGCATGCACACAACTCAAGCAATGCCAACAATTTAACTGATGTATGACAATCAATATAATTGAATGTTACTGCAAGTTGTATGCCTTGGAATATTTGTCTATCTGAATCAGGGATTTTGTTTAAGGCACTCGACATATTATCCCAATTGCATGAGGACATGTTACCAATAACTATAACAATTACAAATTAGTTTCAATTTGATTATTGTACTGGACCTTTACGTTGTCCCTTTTTGTATGACAATGAGTCTCTTATTCATATATAATAAAATGGGTTTCTTATTTCAATGCATTGTCGAATGTTGTAAAATGTTGTATTCTTGAATCATTAATATGTGGATGATTTACATCGTTACAAATAACAGAGGTGTAATTGGTTGCATAATGCATTAATGTAATCATTATATTGAAATGCAATAACAACAATATAAAATAATATTAATATATATAAAAAAAATATTTTGAAATGATTAATTGAAAATTTGTAAAAAACAATGAATTAAAATATATACATATCAGTGCATTCTATTCTTTTGAACTCACTAGATGATGCATGGCATAATATAAAAAAAATTGTGTTTTGAGGTGTCATACGCACTAGTACACATTAATTATAATAACGCACCGGTACAAACTATTGAGAAAATTCATGTTCTGTAAATGATATATAACGTATAATAATATTCATCATTTCAAAATTGTACGTTGCTCATGTTTAAAATATACACTAGCGCACTAAAAATTCTTTATGTACTAGTGCGTTAATTTTATTATACACACTAGGATTCTAAATATTATTTACACACCGGTTCCTTTACTATAATATACGCATTTGTGCTTAGTAAAAATAATGGCACCGACATCTCACCTTGAATATTTGAAATTTCACTACCCTTCAATGCACATGGTAAAATAGACACCATTACGTACTAATTACACAAGCACCAAGGTGCGTGCTATATTAAACGCACTGGGTCTTAGGAAAAATTGATCACAATGGTGCTCACCATAAAGTAAACACATTGGCATGTACAAATCCTAAAACACATTGGTGCTTCATACACAAACAAGGAAGAACCGGTGCACATCGGTGCTCCACATATGACGAAAAAGGTAGAACCACTGTGAAATAGTTATAAATGCATCGGGGTGTTTTTTTATTATTTTAAGATCTGGGGTGTTTGTATCATATTAATGCACCAGTGCATGTTTTACAATACCACACCAATACACATTTTACAATACCACACCGGTGGATTTTGACAAAAACAATACCGAAAAAAAAACATGTGTTACAACCTTTGTCCACCCAAATATTTTTAGTTATATGGGACATATGCTAAAACCTCCGCTAAAACCTCTGCAACAAATAGAGAAGGTTGTAGTGGAGGTTTTTTTGAAAATTTACCAAATTTTGTAACACTAAAAACCTTTGCAAAAACCTCTACTAGAAGGTGTTCTCCTTGTAGTGAAGGCCTTGTGTTAGTGCAGGGTACGAGGATATTTTTTTTTTGTTTGCTAATTTATTCGTGACCTGTGGGATTTTCCTGTGGCTTGAGAAACCGCAACTTAGGGGCATCTAAGCCATCAAAATCACTCAAGGATTGCACTCGGCCTTAGCCACACCAAACCTTAACATGGTTGGATTTTTTGTCCCTGCAGGTTTCAAACCAGTGACTTTAACATCACGGAGTGCCTTAACAACACACTCTATCACCGACTGTCCTACACCTCGGGGAATTCCAGATAATGGCCATTAACAGGAAATTAGGACGAAATACCTCATAATGATTGCCGATGGGTACGGGGATGTTAACATTATCTAATAAATTTTATTTTTTTTAGATTGTAGATATCAATATGTTATAGTGTAATGTATAAATTATTTTAAAAATGATTAAGCTGATAAAAAGTAGTAGAAGAAATAAAAGAGGTATGTATTTTAGGATTTTGATATATGTCAAGACAAAAATATATTAAAAATAGTAAACAATAATAATTTTTTTAAAGAATTATATATTTGAAATATGTATAGTAGACTCTATAATTTCATCAACAAAGGATTAGTTTAGCCTATAGAAAAATAATAACGTTAAAAATAAAGATATTGAGAGGTATTCAGAAAAATGAAGGTTTTGATGTATTTGCAACCCAAACATCTAGGTTTTTCATCCTGAACCTAAATTCAATGTAACCAAATCAACAAATATGTATGCTAGAGTTGTCACTCCCTCCCCCCCAAAAAAATAAATGAAAATAACATGTGCACTCTTTAGGAATATTCATGTGCTCCTAGAGTGTGTGCACAGTCTCTTACTAACAAAAAATCCTTGTGAAGTGACCCCTCCCTACCCTCGAATCCTTTTGAAACCCCCAAAAATTTTGGTTGGGGCCTTCCCCCCTTATGACCCCCTAGTGCAACAAACAATGTGTACATATCATTTCCAAGACCCAAGGACACATACCAACTATTCAAAACCACCTAGTGGCAATGACATCCCCAACCATAGGCCAAGGCCATGGACAACACCTTGAACTCATGCATCCAAGGCCCCAAACAACACCTTGAACTCACATGAAATCTTCAACCATGAAAAACACCTTGAACCAACACACATGACCTCCCAAGTGTATCCTCTACCTCTTAGTGGGAATATTATCACCATTAGGGTTTTTGAAGAAGTAAGTATTATTCTAAAGAATTGGACCAAGGTTAACTGATGAAACTTTCTCATTATGCCTAAAAAGTATCTTACATGGCTCAATAGCCATCATTGAGCTCTCAAATGATCTAGGTGGATATAGGTGGCCAACCACATATTCGACTAATTCAAAATGGTTCAAAATATTGGTAGTTTTTCTACAATTTTTCGGATCCCAAACTTATGGGGCTATTTTGAGGCCCTAAATGACATTTTTTTGACGTGGAAGCACCCAACAGATTTCCAAACACATGTGGGCCATTCAGAATATGAAATTCTTGGTTAGACATTTCCAATAGGCTACCGAGAGTCCCAAATTAATATTATATGCAAAAGTAATTCCCCCTAGGAAGTTGATGTATCAACTAACCACATCGGGGCCCAAAAACCTTTTGGTGTTTCATCTTCTAGGGTTAGGTTTTTGGATGTTTAGGGTTTTCTCATTGATGCTTTATGTTAAAATTCCTTTTTGGCCTCTTTATAATCAACTTCTTACAAATGAATGTTCACCATTCAAACTAGTTTGTGTGCCTTGCATTTTTCATTCTTTTGGATTCCATTCATTAATAGAATTTGGATTTCACCATATTTTTGTGTTCTCTACTAAATTTTCATTCATATCTTATTTTTTTCTCAATATAATATAGATTAGTGGTATTAGATCAATATGCTCTTTGTTGTTTCTCGATGCATGTCCTCGATGAGGTTAGGCTATTGAGATTTGGGTATTTAATTTCTTGAGCTTGGGGAAGAACACTCCCACCGTCCCAAACAACCTCCCATGGTAGAAGAAAAGAGAGACAACAAAGAAGGAGATCCTAACAAAATGTTTCCTAAGGAAACCCCTCATGTGACAGAGGAATGCGATGATGGATAATTTCATATAGATCCTTAAACAACTACCAACAACAATGGAGGCTCCTTCAACTAGTAGTCTCTTTTGAGGTGTGACACCCTTCAAGGTACAAGTTAACTTTGATATTCCTTTATTTGAAGGTCAGATAGTTGCTGACGCTTTGGAAAAATGGCTGAGTCTACTAGAGGGTTATCTATCTATCCAAAAATTCTACAAAAGTGAAAAAACACCTTCATGCTCCTTAAATCTCTTCCCCATGTCATAGATTGGTTGGAACCTAACTGTGAGAACCATGTTGGAGATGAGTCTACAATTTTTGGTCCAAAACCCACTTTTGTGGATTTTATTGATTCCCTCAAAGAGAAATACTACCATGTTGGAAACTACGATGACTAGTACACGAGATCAACAACTCTGGGTCAAGTGAGAGACATGGACAATATTGTGTCAGAAGAGATACCATATGATGCCATAGTACACCAACATCTTCCATACCTTATGCACAAATATAGGTATTAAAGACTTTGAGAAGCACCTATTTTTGAACTACCAGAGTGGCCTACATAGGTACATCCAAATAGATATGGATTCCCTGGACATATCCTCACTGAGAGTTGCTTACCGATATGCTATCAATATTGAGAAAATGTTCAAGAAAAAGAATAATAAATATTTCAGTTCTGCAAAACCAATGCAGTAGAAGCACGATAAATTTGTCCATATCTCCCAAAACAAAGGACAGAGAAAGGATCGTCGGCCCCAAGACAACCAGTCTAATCCACAACCAAAGAAGGGTAATGGGAAGTCAAATAAGGACACTAGAAAGTGGTGCGAGTTCCACAAAATCCCTTGGCACAACACTGATGAATTTCACTCCAGGTAGTCATTGGTGGTTGAAATGAAAGCCTCAAATTCAGATTTTAACTCAAACTCTAATTCAAAACCGGATGAGGGAAAATAGAACATTGACGAAAAATCCAGTGTCACCATCTTTACCACAAAGGTCCATTCAAAGGAATGAGAGGATCCTAAAGAAGGGGAGTATCTATTCCACTCACAAATTTGGGTGAAGGGGGGGGGCACTCCATTTCATTGTTTACAATGGTAGCTAGAATAACCTAATCTCAATAGAGGTCATCAATATGTTGAACCTAACAATGACGATGCACCCTTAGTCATACACCATTAGTTGGCTCATCTAGGAATAACACATCTGTGTCAGCCAACAATGTAGCCTACACTACAACATTGTTGATGTATATATCTTTTAAGGTTCAAATGGAAACCTCACGAGAATATAAATATCCCCCTACATTTTTACAGAGGTGGTACTCCTCTGTATTTTATTTAAAGATAAATCTTGAATATCTTGGAACTATAATATAATAATGGGAGAGTAATAAATAGAAAACTCCAATATTTATCTCTGAAAAAAATGTAAAAAATATTGTTGATTGTAAATGATATACATACACCAAATAATTCCTGAGAAGAGGATGAGGAATCTTCACTCATAAAAATATAATATTTGCATAAATTATTGTACAAAAATAAATTATAGACACGAGAAAAATAAAACAACTCTCACATCCATCACAATATTCATAATTTTTTTTATCACATTTAAGGAAAGAAATATATAGGCCCACAAGTGAGATAACATTAAAAGAGTTTTTTCATTCAAAGAAGGATAGAATATGATAGGAAATTTTTTAATATCTTATGCTTGAAACTCAGAGTTCAAAGATATCATTAAAATTTATCCCCAAAATAGTTCTCTGGGATTTTTTGAAAAAATGAATATAGTATTTAATAGTCTTTAAAATAAAATGCATTCATCTAGAATTGGACTAGGATCGGGCTCACATGGACCATAAAATGAAAGAATGGAACAGAGTTGGACCTAAAAGGAAGACAAAGAGAAGTGATCATAAATCAGTTATGTTTTTCTTAAGATAGATAAGCACAACTAGATGACTTCTAAATGAGAAGAGAAAATAATTGAGAAGGATGTGATCAATTTACTCACTATGATGGAATCTCTCTCTTTCTATTTGTTCATCGATGTTCCTTTTGTATTTTCTTTGGTTGCAGTTTCATGACTGGTACTAACCGCCTCTACCTAATCTTCTTTAGTTATCTTAATTAAAGTTGGATTTAACCAATTTTTGATATATTATCTCATGTATGTGATGGTTATTTCTTTTCTGACTTTCATATCAAATAATGTACCTTCTAATTATTTTAAGTCAATTGAAATTTGGTGAAGCATATCCTCAATATCTTCATTTTTATTAACATAACTTACAAGCCAACTTTTAATTTCATGTTTCGTGAACTCGGTCATACTATTAAACTTTTTCATTGATACACCTTTTAATATCTCTAAGTGTTCTTCAAATTTCTCCCTCGTCATAAGCATAGAATTTAGAATTAGTTTTGGATCTTGGACTTCCCTAGTAATTCCTGATAAATCTAACTCAATCAACTTAAAATACAATTCCCATTTTTTGACACTTAAAGTGTCAACATCAACCAATATTTCTTTGAAAACTTTTAATCTCTTGAGCCAACAAGATTTCAGTTGCTCTATGCCAGTAGGGGATGTTAAATATTCTTTTTTCCTTTTCAGTTCACTCATTCCATAAACTTTCAAAAAAAATGCAATGAAAACATCCTTATAAAAACCCTCGTCATTTCTAAGGTCGTCCTAGAGGTATTTTCTTATATTAGTAATCCTGGAACCCAAAGAAATGATGTTTCTTTCCAAATCTCGTGCCTCTAGAATGAGAGGCATTCTCTTCTTTATGTTTTCCCCAACATAACGTCTAAATGCAACAATAAAACTTGATGTTCCCCTTAACTTGGATCTTGACTTTGGCATTCTGTCAGAAATTTTCCAAAGTTGAATAGTGGCAATTGGACGTGAAAATGTTGGGGGTGGCATTAATTTCTTCTTTTTCCTTGTGTTTCCCATTTCTTTTTACTAGGTACTCCAAGGTGCCACTCACCTCATTGTGTTTCCTTTGCACAACATGCCCTTCAGGACGCACTACGTGCTCCAAGGGTACCACTCGCTTCTTTCTGTTTTTCTTGAGTGACGTTCCCTTCAAGACTCAATATGTGCTCCAAGGGTGCCTCTCGCCTCTTTTCATTTTTCTTGTGTGATGTGCCCTTCAGGAAGCACTCTATGCTCCAAGGGTGCCACTCGCCTCTTGAATGACTTGGTAGACATCAAAACTGCTGGATTCAATACTCTGTCAAGTGATATTGTGGGAGACTAAGGGCCTCTAAGGAATAAGGCCCCTGCCTTATTGCGCTCCCCTTAGAATCATCGTGAGAGACTGTCACAGTCGGCCCTCACAACATCGCGGGTCTTCTCAAACTAGGTAGTCATTAACCTATAGTTCGAGCCACGGTGGGAGTGCTAGTAGGCTGTGGCAGGGTTGTTGTCCACACCTCTTCCTCAATGTCTCTAGTATTCGTGCATGACCCCTCTACTCTATATGTGAGTCTGGTCAGAAAGCTATCATCAGCCCCAATAGTCCACTCCCCGACTCGATCCAGAGTCCAAGGGGTTCCATCGATGCCTTTACATCCCCGAGGTCCAAAATCCTACACACTCAGGAAAACCGAGTCAATAGCACCTGTCTATGTCAATACAGTGAAATAACATGTCATCAACCCATAACTCCTCATAATCATAATAAAATTCCCAATAGTATAATAATCTGGATCACTTTCAAGAAAGTGTCCTCAAAGAATAAGTTTGCTCAGTGCACACAAGAGAGGGATGTTACAAATAGTTAGTTGCAGTAAGAATATAAAAAATGACCTTTACTAGACTTAGGATTAATTGGGCCAATGACATCTACTCCCCACTATACAAAAGGTTCTTCAATCGTTATGGACTGCAACAACATTGTTTCTCTTTTCATTTTTTCCTGAAAATATTTGGAAAGAAATGCACTTTCTAATCATTGCATATGAATCTTTAAAAATGGTGGGCGAGTAGTAGCCCACTCTCATAATTATTTGTGTTGTAATTGTAGGTCGAAATTTTCCTCCGCAAATGCCTTCATGAAATTCAGAAAGCACCTCTTTGGTTTTTATTGAATCAATGCATCTTAGCAGCATTCCATCAAAACTTCTTCGAAAAAGTATTTCAGCAACTAGTACATATTGGTTTTCCTTCATATTTAATGCCCTTCTTTATTTTGAAGACATACCATTTGAGAATTGACCAGATTTTATATAGAAGATGATATCCTTATACCATTCTGGTGCGGAAAATGAATATTTTGTTGAAATAGATATAACCTCATTTAAAGCATCAGTCCCTATCATAAGTTCGCATAACCCTTTTCCTTTAAATACTTTCAATGGCTTGATCTCAATATCATATTCTTGAATTTTTGCAAGCCAGTTTTCTCATTTCCTTTCTCTCAATTGTTGATTAAGGAGCATTTTTACCAAATATGTTGGGACATATGCTATAACATGAGATGACAAGATGTAAGTTTTGAAGTGTGCCACAACTTTGACCAAAGAAAGAACATGTTTCTTTATTTTTGAATATCTCAACTCATAGTCATGTAAAGTTTTACTCATAAAACTTATTGGAAGCTCTTCTTTTTTGGCCCTCCATTTTTTAGGGATCCATGTTTTTGCAGAAATACCAAAGTTTTGCGGGAAAGCACAACATGCCAACAAAATATCAGAAGTGACGAAAAATAGTTAGATCAGTAAAAATCCAACTAACATTAAAAATCCAACTAATAGTCTAACAATAGTGAAAAATCATCATGCGTCAGCTAGACGAGTAGCAGAAAAGCCAAAGAGCTCGAGAGCATGCAAGGAAGAAGTGGAATCAAGAAGCCATGAAGAGGCCAAGGAAACAATATATAAATCTGAAGTGATTTAATTGTAAAGGGTTGCATTACTCTCTTATGTGTTGGTTTGACCATTGTTAATAGTATGATGATTATTATTGAGTCTATCCCGTAAGAAATGTTGTAAAAGGTTTTTGAATGGAACTATGTTTGCGTAGAGGCTTAAGATTTTGTAATGGGTATATGGGGATAGACTATGTTGTATAAGCTATTGTATGAGATTTGTAATTGAGGTAACAGAAGGATGATGTGATGATAATATAAAAGAAGTTTATTTGGACTGTAAAATTTTGTTATCATGTGCATGAGTCCATAGTTCTGTTGCGGTGCAACTACTTATGTTATGTATATTTATAAATTAATCATTGTTTATGTATTTCTTGTTGTGTATTGATGAATTGAACTATATATGGTCATGTTTAACATGATGGTGCATCCTCTTTGACTCCCCTCACCACTTAAGTGTTGGCTATGCTTCGGGTGAGATCTCCTTCGCTTGCGGAATTTTGAATATTCTACTCTTGCTAGACTACAATGGTATATTTGTTAGTAACTTATGAGAACCCTGGTCTCGATCTTGTGCCAACAAATGGTTATGTTGTCGGGATCTAACTTTAAAGTGAGTTTTTATAGGATGCCTCATCACATATTTAAATTTGACGTTGAGAATTGGTGGGAAATAAGGTGTGACAAGTTTATACAACAAGAAGTTGAGTTGCACAAAGTCTTTAGGGTCATGAAGAGTGATGTATTTTATTTTTAACCTACGAGTGACCAGTATAAGATATTTTGGATATGATTCCCTGAAGAGGTATTTCAGTGGCTCGATCGACTGCAAGAAGCACCAAGATAGAAAGTTAAAGTCAAGAGAAGTTATAAATGGACCACTGAAGGTTTATCATCTCTTCACCAGTTGGATCATCGGATATCTCACACTATGGAATTATGGGTACAGACTACTTTGGAAGGATATATTATTGTTTTTGTTACGAAGAACCATCAATATTTTTCTAAAGTAGAAGCAATATTCTATGAGGGACCCAGAGGGAGATTGTTGTAGGAAATCCCTCTGTGGATCAATATTTTTCTAGAGGAATAAGGAATGTTCCCTATTCCTTTCGCTAACATTGAAACGTAAACCTCTGTGTGCAGTGGGGGGGGGTGATTTAGAAAAGGGTTCATGAGTTAGTTCCAGTAAATTCTCTGGGAGATATCGGGGGGTGTCAAAAGAAAATCGCAAGAGAAGAACAAACTTAGAAGAGGATTGTTGATATTAAAAAGAGGTGGTAGGAATAGATGAGAAAAGTTATGAAAAGGTTCTATCAGTCGAGGAAGGAGATCGACTTTGAGGATAGTCATAGGAAAGAGTTAGAATATTTCTGAGATTTGAAGAGACACGGAAGGTTGGCCATCCAATGGTTGAAAGAAATATTTGGTGAAAGAGGTGAAGGTTTTGGAAGAGATAGACATGAAGAACAAAGTTTAGAAGAGACATATGAAATAATAAGAATGGACATTGCCACTAAAAAATAATACCCAATGGGAACCTCCAAAGATGTTGTGGGAAGATCACAACCTGCAATGCAAAAATATATTGGATTTCATCCATATGTCTGTGAAAAACTAAAAATTAACGTGATCCCCTAGATAAAATAATTTCACTCCAGAGGAAAAGGATCCAACCCTAAATCACTCACTCCCCCAGTGCTAACCATTCCTCGAGTAATTTCTATAATTAATATTTCTGTAAGTTCAGTTAATTCTAGTCCTTTTAGTCCATCAAGTTCAAGTAGTAGTAGTAGTAGTAGTAGTGTGCCGAATGTATTAGTTATATAACAACCAAGACCTTCAAGATTCATATTAATATGATCTCCTAGTCATACAATGGAACATCAACACACAAGATCTCTTACCCAATTCCTAGAATTTTGGAGTAAAGAGGTTGAGGACATTGAGTAGCATTAGTTTATTTATGAATCCATCTGGAGGTCTTGCTGAACTCTAGAATCAAATAAATTGGTTGAGTTCTAGACTACTTTGAGGGGTCAAGCTCTAAAATGGTACATGAAATCTATCGAACCAGGGAATCCTCAAGGGAAACCTTTCTATTTAATCCAAGTGAAGCAGAATTTTATAGAGGAATTTTTATTACCTCAGTCAAAGAAGAAAGATCTCTCTGAGTTGTGGGAGATAAAACAAAGAGATGGTGAATATGCATGGGAATATAACCAAATATTTAAGGATGCGATAGGGAAGTTAGCAAACCTCATCCACGAAGATCTCAAGAAAGAATGGTTTATTCATGAGTTGTTACTACTAACTCGAATCATGTTGACTCAACAGAGGATATCTACCTTGGGAGAAGCATTGGAACAATCTATGAAGATTGAGGCTATGGTAGGTTATCCTAGAATCTTGTGAGTGATGAGACCACCTAAAGATAGTAACATTGCAAAATGACAATGATAGATCTCCGCATTAACTGATAAAATCCAAGAGTTGACCCTTCTCAAATTAGGTCAACCATAGGTATGGTGCACTAGTTTTTATACCAAAGGTCATAAAATAACCAAATTCCCTAGATTGAGGGGTTCATGACCCCCCACTCACCTAATGGTTCCTCCACCTATAGGACCATCGAGAAGAGTTGTGCAAGTTGTTGCTACAATTCCATCTCATGGACTTGTTTAATACCATGCTTTATGAAATCATCAAGGAGGTTAGAGAAATGAGTATTGTGAGATTTGTAGAAGGCATGGACACTCCCTTAGGCACTGCCTTTTTCTACAAAAATAAACATCTATTTTGAATACAATTTATTGTGAATTTTGTGGGTCCCCTACTCATTCTACTAACAAATGAAAAGATTTGGATGATCTCACCAACATATTAGATCAGTCTGTGTTTAGTGTCATTTAATATCCTCAAGGGTTTGGATGAGTGATCCGAAAATGATCTTTTAAAGACTTGGTTGAGTTCTAAGCATGTGTTAAATTACCATTCAAAATATTAAATGAGGAAGGATATCTTAATGAAAGAATTTTGAAGCTATCATAAAGAATACAGAATAGAAAGTAAACATTAAGAACAGAAAACCATAATTCCAATATTGTTAACGGAGTTCGACAAGATTGCCTACGTCTTCATGCCTTTGGCTCAGTGGGGGAGGCTTTCTTATTAATCTTCAATGCTAAAAAGTTACATCATAAATGAATAAAATGGATTAAAAACTAGTTTGTTTGTGTTCTACTAGACCTCAAGAATACAACGCAATTAACGGCACTGAAAAATTTTGATCGTAGTTCCCGAAAATGGCCTCTAAAGTTTGCTTCCTCAATGGCTTCCCTACATAAAAATGGCATAAGCTTCCAAAATATTCAACATTTTGTTGTTTCTGAACCTCTTAATGCTGTCAAAAACCTCTAATTCTTATATATTTGGAGTTAGGGGTCATATCCCAACTTGCCCCCAAGATCTTGCCTCAAAAAGGGCTCTAGATCCTCAATTTTGGGAAAAATTAGCATAAATCGGCATAAAAATCCAAACTTTAGGGAAGAAACCCCACTTTGAAAAAATATTTGCACTAGCCCCTTTGCGGTGGGCTCCTGGTCGTATGGGATGTTTCCATATGGCCTTGGGTTCAGTGCTTAACCTCTAGCCCCAGTAAAACCCCTTGGTCGTGTGTGTGTGGCCATGTGGCCAAACCCCGCACCCTAAACATCGCCCAATTCTCAGTCCTTATCCCTTGGTCGATAAGATATCTCCATGTCGATAGGGGCTTATCCCCGAACCTTCACCCATATCCATTTTTAATAAAATTTATGCCATATATTTAATAAGAAACATGTGTATCTTGGGTGGTTGGCGGTTATTCTGAAGTCTTGGGCTATGGAGGAGGTCAAGTGTTTGATTCCTGCGGAGTGCAAAACAAATTTTTTACCCAGCCAACCTTGGCCAAATCCAGGGTGCCATATGGTGCCCTCTGATTGGTCCATGCATCACCTATGAATTGGCCCGTACAATCCATTCACTGTACAATCATCTTTCTCAGTCATCTTCCCAGTCAACTGCACAGTCATCCCATATGCCATGTGTCTGCCTATCATCCTACCACATCACTACCGTAACTACCACATGTCATGTAGTTTATGGTGCCATGTCACGTCTGTACAACCATGTGTTGTACTCATATCATGTCACCATTTCATCATCCATACAACCAAATGTCACTTTCATACAGTTCCATGTGTCAAAATTTGCACCATGCCAGCTCAACTTGAAAATGCCAAATCTTCCTGCCACTTGTCAGCCTCTGGTGCTACCATGTGTCCCTGATGACATCATCATGAAATCACCTGACACATCATGCTGACATACTACTGACATCATCATTACGACCTGTTGACTTTGATTTTTTGACTTTTTTCCCTGTTTGGGAAATAGATCAGAACACGATAACTTTCGCATATGGTGTCCATTTTCGGAAAACAATATATGGCCAGAATCGGTGTGACGATTCTGACACAATGGAGTGGGTTTTGTCTGATTCTGAGAAATTTGATTTTTAGGCCTTCCTGGATCCATTTGGATCACGCCTCCCCACTAAGACCTTTTGGTCCTCCAAAAGGATATTAACAAGTCATCAAGTGCGGGATAGGCCTCCCCACTTGTCCTTTGTATTTAAACTATGTCATGTGCACCTGTCGCATCACAATAAATTTCATAATAACCATGACAACTGAAACCATATTGTTAGCCACTTGAACTCATTCACATCTTACTGAATCCACTACCATCCATGTAGAAAACATTAGCGATGATAATCAGAAGTATGACTGAAAATGAACCAATATGTTTGATGTCCTTGCACGACATTAACTTATCTTGAAGCAAAGTATGATTGAATTCCCATCCTACAACCATCTCGTGTTCATGCTTAAGATCAACTACTTTACTTGGCACAATTATAGGTCTGTTTCTTGCATAAGTTTCCTTCCTTATTTGTTCCATTTTCTGAAGAGATTGATTTACTTTTATGTGATGAGCATATACAACATATTCATTGCCTTATTTAGTTAAGTGATATTGATTATAATCCCTGTAGAATATTGCTTTGCGATCATATAAATAAGGGCTTCCTAAGACCATTCCACATGTTTCTAGTAGCACCACATCACATGTTACTTCATCCACATACTTGGATGTAATTGCAAATTTTATGATACATTATTTTTTATGCATCTTAGTGTTTAAGTGTTTTTGATGCATCTTAGTGTTTAATCCCAATTTCTTAACCACTTTCTCTGAAATTAAGTTAGATTGAGATACACTATTTATCAATGTGTCGATCTTAGTATGTTTCATTATGACCCTTATATGAAACAATTTACTTCTAGAATCATAACCATCACCAATTTTACTTGTCAAACCAACTGGTGTGATTTTAGTCTCATCACCTGAATCATACCCCAAGTCCATTGGTTGTGTTGCTGTTGCAATTGTTTTCCTATGTTTCCTCTCTTTGAACCACCTCAGTCTCTTCTCTGGATGCAATTTCCAACAATGGTCATCATCATGCCCTTCTTTCTTGCAATCCTTGCAAGAGATATTCTCTTCCTTCATTGTTGTTGAATTTGCTTTCTTTCCATTCCCCTTTCTTTTCTCTTCATTCCTTGAAGATGATTCCCCTGATACACCAACTCTTGTTTTCCCTACTTCAATATATGTTTCTTGAACAAAAACCTCATCAAGATTAGTAGGTCCAAACATAAATATAGTGTTACAAATATGTGCAGGTAAACCTCCTATATACTTCATAAGAGTTTCTTGTGTATGTAATGGAATATTTAACATTAATGCCATCTTACGAAACTCATCTGGGTATTCTTGCACCGTTTCTCCTTTTCTTAGTTTAGGACTTTGTCATTCAATTAAAGCCTTTTCCTTATAAACCAAAGGATAAAACTTCTTTCTAAGTAAAAAAAATAATCTTTCCATGATGGAAATACATTACCAACTTGTTGAGTACCATGTTGCAACTTTCTCTGCCACCATATGAGTGTTGTGCCTACAATATGAAGCGATGCCAATTTGATTTGGGTTGCCTCATCTTTGATTTGTTGCACACTACAATAAAATTCTATCTTCTTGAACCAGTTATCAAGCTTCTCATCATTGAAATTCCCAACATACATGGGCAATTCGAATTTTACATCAAGCTTAAGTAATGGCATATCATGCTTATATTTATGAGAATGTTTTCTTGCGGTAGAAGTTGAACTTGTACTTGAAGAAGAAGAAGATGATGGAGATGAAGGAGGTGAAGGAGTAGGTTTAGGAGGGTCCTCTCCTTCTTCACTTGTGTCTTGTTTTGATGATTCCCATTGAAAAGGCCTCTTCCATTCCAAGTAATCATCATATAATACCTTTACCATCTCTGACATGGTGAAGAAAGTATTTTGAAACTCTATTTCGTTCTGAGACATTCCTTCTTCAGATGTCATATTCTCACTTTGAGATGCCCTCTTTCTCGATCCAATCTCAGGATCTCCTTCTACAATATATCCTTCACCATGACTTATATTTTCCCTGGCAATCATGTAAACTCAAACAACCAACTGTCAACCTGCTTTGATACCACTTGATCCAAAAATGATCTTTTAAATACTTGGTTGAGTTTTAAGCATGTGTTAAATTACCATTCAAAATATTAAATGAGAAAGGAGATCTTAATGAAATAATGTTGCAGCCATAATAAAGAATCTAGAACATAAATTAAACATTAATAACATCAAAACATAATGGAAATGTTGTTAACGGAGTTCGGAAAGATTTCCTACGTCTCCGGGCCTTTGTCTAAGTGGGGGAGGCTTTATTATTAATGTTCAATGCTGAAAAGTTACATCATAAATGCATCAAATGGATTAAAAACTGGCTCGGATGTGTTCTTCTCGACCTCAAGAATCCAACATAACTGACGGCACTGAAAAATGTTGAGCATAGCTCCCAGAAATGGCCTCCAAAGTTCGCTTCCTCATTAGCTTCCCTGCATAAAAATGGCATAAGCTTCCAAAATTTTCAGCATTCTATTGTTTCTAAACCTCTTAATGCTTTCAAAAACCTCTTATTCTTATATATTTGTAGTTGAGGTTCATCTCCCAACTTCCCCCCAAGATCTGACCTCAAAAAGGGCTCCATATCCTCAATTTTGGTCAAAAATCACCAAAATCAGCATAAAAATCCAAACATTAGGAAAAAAAACTCACTTTGAAAATATATTCACACTAGGCTCTTGGTCATATGGGATGCTTCCATATGGCCTTGGGTTCGGAACTTAACCTCTGGCCTTGGTCAAAGCCCTTGGTCCTCGATATTTGGTCCTGTGTGCGTGGCCATGTGGCCAAACCCCGCTCCCTAAACCTCATCCAATTCTCAGTCCTTATCCCTTGGTCGATGGGATAGCTCCCCGTCGATCGGGGATAATCCCAAAACCTTATCCCATATCCATTTTAAATAAAATGTATTCCATATCTTTAATAAGAAACATGTGTAGCTCGAGCGATTGGTGGTTGTTCCGAAGTCTTGGGCTATGGAGGAGGTCGAGTGTTCGATTCCTGCGGAGTGCAAAACAAATTTTTGACCCAGCCAACCTTGGCCAAATATGGGGTGGCATGTGGTTCCCTCTAATTAGGCCACATGTCACCTCTATATTGGCCTCTACAATCCAGTCACTACACAATCAACTTGCTCAGTCATCTGCCCAATCAACTGCACAGTCAACCCATACACCACGTGTCTTCCTGTCATCCTGCCATGTCACTAGCGTACCTGCCACATGCCATGTTGTCTCTTGTGACATGTCACATATGTACAACCATGTTTCATACCCATATCCTTCCACCTATTTCCACATCATCTTCTGTACAACCATGTGTCACTTTCATACAGTGCCACGTGTTAAAATCCATACCGTTCCAACTCATCACGAAAACACCAAATTTGCTTGCCATGTGTCAGCCTCTAGTGTTGCCATGTGTCCATGATGACATCTTCATGATGTCATGCTAACTTCACCTAACACATCATGCTGACATCAGTAGTACATCCTGTTGACTTTGACTTTTTGACTTTTTGCATGTTTGGGAAATTGATCAGAACGCGATAACTTTCGCATACGGTGTCCATTTTAGGAAAAAATATATGGTTGGAATCAATGCGATGAGCCCGACACAATGGTGCTAGTTTCGTCTAATTATGAGAACTTTTATTTTTAGGCCTTCCTAGATCCATTTTGATCAAGGAGGCCATCGAGGGGGAGGAAATTTCAATGGAGGACTGACCAGGACGTTGTTACAACTATGATGAGAAAGGGAATCTTTCAAGAGATTTTTCGCTGCCATGAAGACCAAGGTGTGCACATTGTAGAAATAATATCCAGTCCACCGAAGATTGTCCTAGTATGATTTCCAATTGGGAAGACCATGCACAACACAGAGTGGCCAATCTAATCAATTTTGGACCTAGATTTGTAGTTGAGGGAGAAGATTCAAATATTAACATTGTCACTAAAGGAGGAACTAAGACTAGTGTCGAAATTGAAATTCCTCACCAGATCAAGATTCAAAAATGAGTACCTGATAATACAAAATATGACCCTATAAGATGGAAGGAATTTTTCAAAGATGTAGTGGATATGTTCCACCAACTTTATAGTTATGCAATGCCTAAGGTTGAAAAACCAAGTCCTAAGACACATCCTTGCCAACCCATAGTTGCGGGAGAACCACTTTCTCATATAGAATACATGAGTAAGTCACAGAATGTTGTTGATCTATGGTTACAACTATTTTTTGACATACTGGATGATGAACAACTTACTGGGAAGTTGTGGAACACAATTAAGAGAGCCTTGGGGACTAGAGGCAATTCAAAAGAGTCCATTGCTACTAACCTTCCAGAACAAAATGCAAGTAGAGGAAGAAGAGAATTGGGAGAGAATTCTGGTTGAACACCCACATCAATTACTATGAGATTAGGGACGTTATGCTGGACTTAGGGTCTGATGTCAATATATTTCCTTGAAAAAATTGGGAAGCGATGGGTAAGCAAAAAATTGTATATTCTCCTATTCAATTGAGGATGGAGAATCAATACTGCATCTATCTGGTAGGTGTTGGCATGTTTATAGGAAAAGAGTGCTTGTCATTGATGGAAAGAACAACAATGATGATGACATGTTTACAGGAAAAAACAACAACAACGATAGCGTGATTACAAGCAGAGTGTGCAATGACGGAAACAGGAAAGCTGCAATGATATCATCGGGAATTACGAAGACAATGAGAAATTTTTGTCTTAAAGTTCATGAGGAATAGCATAGAGATGCATGCAGAGTGTAAGTGTGCACCAGGGCCGAGGTTAAATCGTTGCCAAATCTCAGGAGGAGGAGTGGCAGTGGCTATCGGATCAGGGTCCAGACAGAAAGTTGCATCACAGAAATATCGAGTCATTGATCCAAGATCCTGATCAAACAAATAGAATTCACTTCGGATATAGAGATGCAAGAAGGTTACACTCCTGAATGTTTTGAGATTTAAAATCCCTGAAATGAGAAATCGCGATAAGATCTGAACTGGTGGATCCAGAAGACACGTGGTGAGAGATCAACATTTCACTGACTCATGAATTGGAAAAGTCAAAGGTAAGAGTTGTAGGAACTCGCGAAATGCGAAGTCCCGATAAGATCTGGACTGTTGCATCACAGAGGTTTGTGGGCCTTTGATCAAGAGTATTTCAGATATCGGGAGTTGGAAGAGTCAGGGTTGGCTCATGTTCAAACACCTGACACGCAAAGTCACAATTTGATCACAGTCATCAATCAAAGGGAGAACAAGGAATGTTGATTCGAGAAGGACATATGGCATACCATGTCAGCAAGGACAAGTGGCAGACTACGTAAGCAGGGATATGTGGTGCAATAAGACAATGACAAGTGTCAAGTTGATTCAACATTTCAAGTACGTGGAAATCACAAATACGAGTGATACGTGGAAGCTGCTCAGCTCATGACACATCATTGAGTGATGCAAGAGTTACATCAATCTGGGAGTTTTCTTTGTGAGTTTTACCACCATTACTTGCCCAAAGACCCGAAGTCTCGAAGGCCGAAGTCCCGGAGTGGAGGATTGCCATTGGATTAAAGAGGACACGCGTTAGTGGATTGTCAACTCCGGGAAAAATCAAAGGAAGGATGAACGAGAGTTTGAGAATTGAAATCTCCAAAGTCCGGAGACACGAAGGAGATCTCGACTATTGATCCAAGAGGGACACGCGTCGTTGGATCGTGGATTTTGGGTGAAATGCTCTGGGAGAAAATGAGAACTTGAGAATTGAAACTCTCGGAGCCCGGATCGCGAAATCGATCTCATCCATTGGTTTGGAGGGACACATGTCATGTGATTGTTGAGACCAAGGATTGTGCATGGAAAAAGTAAATAAGGCAGAGCCATCGATTGAAGAGGACAAATGTCATCATATATTCCATTCTGGAAGATATCTAGTCAGCAGTAACAGGGTTTGAGAGTTGAAACTCCCGGAGCTCGGATCATAAAGGAAACCTCAGTCGTTGATGGAGGAAGGAGAGATTTGGTCCACAGACTTGAGAGGATAGATCTGAACCATCCATTTAGGAGCACCATCAAGATCATGAGATTGATGGTCGTTCTCCATTGTGGGGCTAGAACATGCTTGGGCCTTAATTTTTCATGAGCGGGCCGCAATCGAAACCACTGTTTTGGAGAAAGGATGCATGGAGGCTTGTAGTGAATTGTGGGGAAAAAGTGGGTTTTCCTCAAAGCGTTTATAATCCTGCCTGTAATCACATGGTCACATGAACTCATCGCCCAAGGTCATATCTAGGGAAGATCTATCATGTCGCTAAGATCCACCTCAGAGTTCAGGAGAATCGGGGTGACTTAGGACAGATGACCTGAAACGCGAAGTCCCAAAGTGATTGGCCCCAGGTCACAGCCAGTGGTCACACGAAGGAAGGTACTTAGTAGCCAAAGGATCCCAAACCGACTGACTATAACTACTAGAGATAGACTCATTGTAACTGCATAAATCAATTGATTGCATCTACCGGAGAATTCAAAAAATCCCAGGGTGATCGGCAGAAGAGATGAAGAATATCAAGGTAACTGCCAGTGGAATGAAGACTCATCTTAAAGGAAATTGATAGATGGAAAATCATCAAAGACTTTAGCTTCCAAAGAAGCCAAAGAATCTCAGGAAAAACCACTAATGATGAATAGTCTCAACATAACGGCCCTGGAGGAAGAACAGACTCAGTGTAATCACTAGAGGGGATGAAGAGTTAGGTGTGTATGATCTAGTAGAGGACTTGTCATTATAAATATACACAGAATAGAGAAGAGGAGGTTGCTTCTTTTGAGTGTGACTGGGGCACGAGGAAGTAATCCGAGCGTCTGTGTGCAAGAGATGAAATGCATATCTGAGAGAGGAAGAGAAATTTTAGGTGTGCATGCAAAGACAGAGCAGAAGAATAGAAATATCAAGAAGATGTGCGGAGGAGGACACTAATGCAAGTAGAGCAGAGTAGTGTTGCAGAACAATGATGAGTTTGGTAAGCCATTGATAAAAACTGAACCACTATAATAAATTTCTGTAAGAAAAGATTTATATTTAACATTGTAAGGGTGGTGCTAGGGAGGACTATTGTCCTCAGAAGGTTCAAGTGGGTGCTTGAACATAGGGAGTTGTATCTTCCATCTGGTTGCAGCTAGAAAAATTAGGGTGGTGCAAGGGAGAATGATTATTCTCTGTTATCTAAGTTGGTGCCTTTCTGACTGGAAGTTGGTGCTTCCATCCAGTTGGTGTTGGAACACTTAGGGAGTTGGTGCTTCCTTCTAGTGGGTCCTAAAGAAACCACAGAGTTGGTGCTCTCAACAAGTTGAAGCTTGTAAAATAGAGGTGATAGCCTCAAAAGGAGTTGGTGCTCCTAAGAATGATAATGTACAGAAAATAAAGACTACTTATCATATCAAGAAGAAGAGGCTTTTCCCTTTATGGGTTTCCTCATGAAATATCTGTGTCTGTATATTTCATGTGTGTGATTGATGTTAAATATTCTATTGCTTACTTCCTTGCTTTATTGTGATCATCATTGAGTGTTATGTAAAGAGATTAAAATGGGTATAATTGTTTAAGCAAAGTAACAACTGATTCACCCCCCCTCTCAGTTTTCCAACAATTGGTATTAGAGCCAACCCCTTTTAGTTAAGGGTATATCCTAGAGATTAAACATGACCATCCATGAAGCAACTTCAACCAACAAGGCCCCTCTGTTCAATGGAACAAATTTTTCCTTATGGAAAGTTAGGATGAGAACCTACATTATGGATTTAGGTGGAGATGTCTGGGATGTGGTAGAGAGTGGCTATGTAAATCCAATTGTACTAGATTCCAAGGATGACAAGCTAGAATTCAACTTCAATGTGAAGGCTATGAATGCTATTCTGAGTGGGCTTGCAGAAGAAGAATTTGTAAAAGTTATGCACTTAGAAACTGTCAAATAAATGTGGGACAAACTCATTAGCAGTTATGAAGGTAATGAGAAGGTAAAGGACGCCAAACTTCAAACCTATAGAGTACATTTTGAACAGCTAAAGATGAAATAGGATGAAACTGTTGGGAAGTACTTTCTGAGAGTTGAAGAACTAGTAAATGCAATGAAAGAACTTGGTGAAAAAATTGAGGAACCCTCTTTAGTTCAGAAAATTTTGAGATTGCTGATAGATAGGTTCAACCCAAAGGTCTCTGCTGTAGAAGAAATTAATGATCTAAAAAATTTGGCTTTTGATCAACTCCTAGGAATGTTGACTTCATATGAAATGAGGACAGTTAAAGATAAACCCACCTCTAGAGAAGCATCATTTAAAGAAGATAAGAATGAGGATTCTGAGCCTGATGAAATTGAAGGAAAATTCATGAGAAGGTTAAAGAAAGGATCAAGCAAGTACCAAGGAAAGTTTCCCTTCAAATGTTTTCACTGTGTAAAGATATGTCACTTTGCATCTAAGTGTCCACACAAGAAGAAGGACTAGAAATATGAAGGAGAAGAGAAGTACAAATTCAAGAGATTTGATAAAAAGAAAAGTTTATGTGTAAACAATGATGACTCTTCAAAAGACACAGATAGTGACTCTTCCTGTGAAGGTAAGGTTAATGAATTTGTGCTTATGGCCAAAGAGAATTATGATAATCAAAACAAAGGAAGTGATGTTAATGATGAAGAAGTTGTGGTAGACATGGAAGGAGAGTTGATCAGTGCGTTGGAAGAGATTGACAAACTCGGACTTAAGAAGAGAAAGAAAAAACAATTGTTGATACAGTTCAAGAAAGACAGTAAAAAACCGATAAAGACTTTGCCCTGCTAAAAGTGGAATTAGAAGAGGCAAAGAAAATAGAGGACATTCTGAAATAGAAGTTATTGGAAGAAGAGGTAGTAAAAACTAGAAAACAGATGGAGAATTTTAAAGCCTTGTTTCTCCAAAATCTTCCAAGCATCAAAGCCTCAGCATAATTAAATGACATTCTGAGAAAACAAAGATCTCCTATGTTGAAGACTGGTTTAGGTGATGTAAGTGGTTCAAGCAGCAAACAGCCAGAAAGAAAAGAGTCAGTGAAGATGATCAAGTTCCAAGCCAGGAGACAATCAGACCATGAGAGTACTCTGTCACCAAAAGCTAATAAATACAAGATGATCCCTGATAAAAAACAAAGATATCGGAAGATGGAGAAAAACATTCCAAGAAGAAGGCCATCCTTCAGGTACCAATATTTCTTTCATGGCTACTATTTTCACTGTTCTAATTTTGGTCATAAGATTGTAAACTGTCAAATTAAGTTTAGAGACATGCAACTGAGGAGGTGTTATCGGACTAATCGGTAGGTGCAAACACTAACTGATCTACCTAGATCCACCTAGATCTAGAACAAAACACACCAAAACATGACGCTTTCCTTATGTTTTAAATATTGAATTTACCAACTAAAGAGGGATGGGTGACATACCGTTTAAACACCGCTTCCTCTCACCATTGCCATCCTAGCTCCGTTCCAACGCTCATACAATGATGATCCTGCAAAAGAACGCAACCAACCAAAGTGATAGCAATAGTATAAACTCAATATAAACATATGTATGTGATCAAGGAATCATACAATAAAACACAACAAGCTTTATAGAAAAGAATCATATTACTGTATCATATTAAATGTGAAAGAGAGATTACAACCATGGCCTTGATGTCGTAAGGTCCCTTCCAACTGTCCTTTATTCCCCACACACTTTCACTCCAAGAATTCTGAGAGCATAGATCTGATAGCTACTCACAATCTATCTTGACAAAGCAAATCTCAAAGCCACTCCAACCAAGCTGATAATTCCAAGCCAACAAAAGCTCCAAAGCTAACCCAAGCTACAAGCTAACCAAAGCCAACTTTCTCCATGAGAACTCCTCTCCTTTTATAAGTTGAAGAGGATAGGGTGAGGAGGTTAGGATGATCCCACTAAATCATGAAAGCGAGTAAGATCCAAACCATTCAGATGCCACCTCACCATAGAAGTTTCTCCTTCTAGAAGATTCGAGAAAACGCTTGTTTTTCCCACGTGTAGGCATTCTTGCACC